>JAODAL010052553.1:0-25891 GCA_025379985.1 Phyllomedusa bahiana
ATAAGCCGACTGGGGCGCTTTACTTGGGTTTGCAGCCCCCTTTTTCTTTTTTTTTGGGGGGCCCCCCCAAGCTGGGCCCCACACTGCGCAGCTCCCCCCCGAGCCTCCTCAGGGGGCTTCTGGCATCTTCATACTCCCCGGGGGTACACATCCCCGGGGAAACCCTACTGGACACCGATTTTCCCCAGGCCCCTCCGCATGCCCCCGCCTTCCCCTTAAATCGGCCTCACCCCCGTGAGCATCGGCTTGCCGGCCCCGGAAGGGCCACACCACCCACTTGCAGCAAAAGTCCCCTTCGGAAGAAACCCTTGCGGGTTTTAAAAAACTCTTCAGACTCAGGGCTGCAGAAGCCCCATTGCTGGGGGCTCCTGCCAGATCTTCTTACCCCCGGTCCTCCAGTAGGCCAAACCGGCTTCTCCCGTCCCCCGGCCTACTGAACAGGAGCCGGGGGCTTGATTTGCTCACTCTGCCCAAAACCCACCCCTCCCTGGGGGAAGGGAGCAAGACCAGGCAGGGGGAACAAAACCCCCACAGCTACACTGCAACAGCACAAGCCCCCCTTCTCAGAGACACATCCACAAGTGATTGGCTGCACCTGAAAAAGCTGCCTCCTATTCTGCTGGTGCAGTCACTGTGTACATACATTATTTTTCCCGTACTGATCCCGAGTTACATCCTGTATTAAACCCAGAGCGCACCACTATTCTGTGGTGCAGCCCGTACATACATTACTTTCCTGTCTGATCCCGGGGTTACATCCTGTATTATCCTCCAGAGCAGCACTACTATTCGCTGGTGCAGGTCACTTTACATCATTACTATTCCCTGACGATCCTGAGCTACATCCTGTATTATACTCCAAAGCGCCCCCCACATTTTGCTGGTGCATTACTGTTACATAATTACTTTTTCCTGTACAATCCTCATTACTTTCCGTATTTCCCCAGAGCACACTCACTATTCTGCTGGGCCGTCACTGTGTACAACATTACTTTCCTGTACTAACCTCAGTTACTCCTGTATTACCTCCAGAGCAGCACTCACTATTCGCTGGTGCAGTCACTGTGTACATACATTTCTTATCCTTTCGATCCTGAGTTAACCTGTATTTTTCCCCAACTGCACCACTATTCTGCGGAGCGTCCCCTGTACTACATTACTTTATCCTGTACTGACCTGAACACCTGTATTTTCCTCCAAGCTGCGCTCACTATTTTGCGGGCACACTTGTACAACATTACTTATCCTGTACGATCCTATTACATCCTGTATTATCCTCCAAGCTGCACTCACTATTCTGCTGGAGCAGTCACTTACATGCATTACTTATCCTGTACTGATCCTGGTTACTCCTGTATTATCCTCCAACTGCACTCACTATTCTACTGGTGCAGTCATGTGTACATCTTACTTATCCTGTACTGATCCTGAGTTTTCATCCTGCATTATCCTCCAGAGCTGCACTCACTATTTTGCTGTGCAGTCACTGTACATACTTTACTTATCCTGTACTGATCCTGAGCTACATCCTGTATTATCCTCCAGAGCTGCGCTCACTATTCTGTGGTGCAGTAAATGTACATACATACTTATCCTGAAACTGATCCTGAGTTACATCCTGTATTATCCTCCAGAGCTGCACTCACTATTCTGCTGGTGCAGTCACTGTACATACATTACTTATCCTGTACTGATCCTGAGCTACATCCTGTATATCGGTGTCACAATCCCAGGAACAGGAATAACCAGTGCTGCAGCGGTAACGGTCCGGGCTCCAGTATCAGTCGGATCAGGAATCTTTCTTGTTCTCGTCTCCTCTGTGACGTGCTGGAGGCGCAGGATGATGGATCAGGACTGCGCAGTGTGAACGTGGCTCTGCTTGATGATGTCAGGAATCTCCCTCATATTCTCCTCCTGAGTCATTAATATCAGATACATAATATATTCCAGTCCCGGGAAAACTGTTACCATTACAGCTTGTACAAGGATTCTCACCCAGCTTTCCCAGGTTCTGAATGGTCAATGAGACTACTAGTTATGCAGTGATAGAGGAGAGGTGGGAGTGGGAGGCTTACTGCTTAAATGAGTCTTCCCACCATATTGATAGGATACGCCATGAAATTGTGATAGGTCTGGGTCCCAGATTTGGGATCTGCACCTATTGTGGGAACGGGCCCCCTTAATTGTCGGCTCAGAATGGAGAACCGTTGGCGCATGCGCACAACTCTCCATTCTGTTCTATGGTAGGTAGATATCGTGTTTGATAGAATATGCCAGGAAATTGTAATAGGTCTGGTTCCCAGATCTGGGACCTGCATCTATCTTGGGAATGGGCACCCGAAAGTGTCATCTCAGAAAGGAGAACCGGTCGCGCATGCGCGCAACTCTCCATTCTGTTGTATGGGAGGTAGACGTCGTGTTTGATAGAATATGCTATCAAATTCTGAGAGGTGTGGTTCCCATATATGGAACCTGCACCTATCTTGGGAACGGGCCGCCAAAAGTGTTTTCTCAGAATGGAGAAGCGGTCGCGCATGTGTGCAACTCTCCATTCTGTTCTATGGTAGGTAGACATCGTGTTTGATAGAATATGCCACGTAATTGTGATATGTCTGGTTCACAGATCTGGGACCTGTACCTATCTTGGGTACTGGCCCCCAAAAGTGTCGTCTCAGAAAGGAGAACCGGTCGCGCATGCGCGCAACTCTCCATTCTGTTCAATGGGAGGTAGACGTTGTGTTTGGTGGAATATGCCATCAAATAATGAGAGGTGTGGGTCCAAGCTCTGGGACCTGCACCTATCTTGGAAACGGGTTCCCAGAAGTGTCGGCTCAGAACGGAGAATCGGTCGCGCATGTGTGCAACTCTCCATTCTGTTCTATGGTAGGTAGACATCGTGTTTGATAGAATATGCCATGAAATTGTGATAGGTCTGCACCCATCTTGGGAATGGGCCCCCAAAAGTGTCGGCTCAGAATGTAGAATCGGTCGCGCATATGCAATCTCCATTCTGTTCTATGGGAGTTCTGAGTACAGGTAAACGTCGTGTTCAATAAAATATGCCATCGAATTCTGAAAGCTGCAGGTCCCACCTGGCACAGAATGGAGAGTGGCGCATGCGCGACCGGCTCTCCATCCTGTGTTGACACGTTCTGGGACCCGTTCTAAAGGCGGAATCCACATCTATCAGGCTTTGATGTACTATCCTATCCATATTCCACCAAAGTCTATAGTGGGAGCACCCCTTTAAATCTTTATAGGTCCAAACATAAGCAAGTGTGCCATTCAGGAGTGTGGAAAAGCTGGGTGGAGCTGTTGTAGGGGAGCCCGAGTGATGACCACGTTGCTTGTCAGCGTTTCGGCATACTCAGAGGTAAATCTGGGTCACGAGTCGGGGATCACTTATCACCGGGTCTCATTCCTAAGACGTTATTAAGATCCGATTGTGAAATCGCTGCATTAATATCAGAAGGTCGGTGACATCACAGCACCGTGTTGTATCTCATCACATAGGAGCAGATGGAGTCAGGCCCCTCCCAGCGGGTATTTAAAGGGCTTGTCCATTACAAAGTTTATCCTGGACAACTCCCTACGGACCTCCTTGGCCCAATAGAATACAACTTCTTCTTTCACTGGACGACCCCTTTAAGGGGAGATTCCATCTGACGTAGGTTCAGATATATTGCAGTCTTTCTCTCCGGGTAACGCTTAGTCTCATCCTCTTTTCCTCCCAAAATTTAGAGATTCCCTTTTTTCATGTGAAATCCCCCGCAGCCTCTTTCTACTGAGTGGCAGGAACCTGCACAAGGACGTGCAGCCTGGAAGAGGGTCATGTATCTACCTGTAGTCACCCAGTAGCTGCTGGGCAATGTGAGCCCCCATGCTCTTCAATAGACACTAAAGGTGGGGTTGCAAAAAAGTGATCCTGTAGAGATAGGCCATACAGATAATAGAAGGGTCAGGGGAAGGGGGGAGTGGGGGTGTTCTGATAACCCCTGTAGGTGGTGCAGCAATAACACCAGTGGACACGGTCTCTGCAGGGCTCGACGCTTGGAGGTTGCAGTGATATGAACAACGGTTCTCTCGTAGAAGCACAGTTCTTACTAAATGGTATCAACTGGAAGTTCTTATGCGACACACTGGCAATGAGTCACAGATGGGGGGTGGGTTGGGGAACATTGCTCAATATTTCCTTGCCCTTGGGCACAGAATATACAGTCACTGCCCTTATTAGGGTGCAATACTCTGCAGCTCGGCGCTATCACAGGTCTAATCAAAACTAAACCGTACACCAAGGGAAACGGGCAGCAAAATGCTTACACGGTTTAAACGTAACCTTTCTTATTTGGTAATTTGTGCTTCTGTTGCTCTTCTGTAGGATCGGAGCAGCTGGATGGACGAGCCTCTTCCCCAAAATCAATCATTCCTGCGCCCCCCCAGTCACTGGTCGTCCTTCCTTGGACACTTTGGTTAGTGGTTGGTTACTAACCTTAACACACCAGGGACCACCCACAAGTCCTGTCCAGTCCTCCTTCCTTTGGAATTTTTGCTAGGTACTAACCCCTACACCACCAGGGACCTCCCAACAATTCCTGCTGATGCTCTGGCCCAGTCCTCCTTCCTTCAGCACTTTTGGTGGTTACTAACCCCTACACCACCAGGGACCTCCCAACAATTCCTGCTGATGCTCTGGCCCAGTCCTCCTTCCTTTTGGGTTTTTGCTAACTAACCCAAAACCACCAGGGACCCCCAACAATCCGGGTTACTCGGGCCCAGTCCTTCTTTTTCAGAAATTTTGGTGATTACTAACCCCCCCAACCACCAGGGGCCTCCCAACAATTTCCCGCTGATGACGGCCCAGTCCCCTTCTCCTTTGGGAATTTTTGCTAGGTACTAACCCCTACACCACCAGGGACCTCCCAACAATTCCTGCTTATGCTCTGGTCCAGTCCTCCTTCCCTTTACACTTTTGGGGGTTACTAAACCCCAACCACCAGGGGGCCTCCCAACAAATTTCCCGCTGATGGTCTGGCCCAGTCCTCCTTTCCTTTAGCACTTTTTGGGAGTTACTAACCCCTACACCACCAGGGGCCCCCCAACAATTCCTGCTGATGCTCTGGCCCAGTCCTCCTTCCTTTTGGGGAAATTTTTTCTAGATAACCCCCACACCACCAGGGGCCTCCCAACAATCCTGCTTATGCTCTGGCCCATCCCCTTTTTCAGAGTTTGGGGTTACTAACCCCTACACCACCAGGACCCCCAACAATTCCTGCTGATGCTCTGGCCCGGTCCTCCTTCTTTTGGAATTTTTGCTAGGTACTAACCCCTACCCCACCAGAGACCCCCCACAAGTCCTGCTGCTGCTCTGGCCCAGTCCTCCTTCCTTAGGCACTTTTGGTAGGTACTAACCCCTACACCACCAGGGACCTCCCAACAATTCCTGCTGATGCTCTGGCCCAGTCCTCCTTCCTTAGGCACTTTTGGTAGGTACTAACCTCTACACCACCAGGGACCCCCACAAGACTGGCCACTCTGGAGATGCTGAATCAGTCGTCTACACTTCACACTGACCCTTGACCTATGTCGCTTCAAACCTCAACATTTTGCCCATCTTACACTGCTTCCCAACACCATGTTCAAGCTCTGACTAGTCGCTGACTCATAACCAACCACCCACCGAATCGGTGTCTGATCACTGCCATCGTTTACTTCGTGGTTATTAACGACTTCTATTTCCCCCCCCCCTCTCTGAGCTGCACACACATAATTATATCATCAAAGTTGATTAAAAAAAAAAGAAAAAAAAAGTTCAAATAATTCGACTTTTGTATCATTATATTTGGTCCTACAGCGCCATCTAGTGTCCACACAGAGAATTACATCCATGTTTTAAACAGCCAATTGCCTGACGTCAGAAACCAAAGAAAAGAAAACTGTCCCATAAAACATAACAGGAAGGCGATTTCAAATCGGGTGACATTTCCGGGCGACCCCCGCAGACTCCTCCTATTAGGGGGGAACGACCGTCTTCCTGGACCACGTGTCACGTGACGCTGACGTTAGCACCGCCAACTTCCGGGTTCCTGCAGCACAGCTCCAGGTACTACATTTCCCGGCATCCCACGAAGGCGCTGGTCAATGCTGATGACGGTGTCGGTGATGCTGATGCGTGTCGGGAGTTGTAGTTTTTAAAGCGGATTTAGGCTAACCTAGAAGAAACGTGCTTGGGGCTGAGCTGCTTGGAGAGAAGCGACCAGGAAGGTGAGGGGGCAGCATGGAGGGGCTAGAGGGGTTCCTCAGCCCTGGTTATAACAATGATGCTGTATAGGGTGGAGCTGCTTTGCTGTTATAACTAACAGGGGTATGATATTAAGGTCGTTAAAGGGTGACTCCGTATTTAAAAGGCGCCTGTGGAGCCCGAGGCCGGAGTCACGCGGTTCTGCATTGGCGCGATACAGGGGCAAATCCCTCCTTTGGGGGTTTAGTAATGTAAAATGACTTAGGGGTCTCTAGGGCGCTGATATTTAGTTAGAGGCACCAAAATGTGCCCGTGTTACAGTCCTGTGACGCACCTATCGGGTATGCACCGCAGTCATAGACTTTGAGACCCCCTCACGATTGGCCATGTGAAAACCAGAACGCACTCCGCATGGTCCGCACCCAGGCGGCCGCCGGCCATTGATGTCCATAGGAACGTTTCCCGGATTCTTCCGTATTCGGAGGGAGATCCGGGGTCTTTAAAAACGGGTCTGGCAGGCGGCTCAATGCCACTAGACGCGGAATTTTGTCATCGATGGGTGGGGGGGGGGGGGGATTCGGGCGAGTGATCAGCAGCCGGCGCTGAAAAACCACGGATCATGCTAAAATCAAATCATTTTCCCAATCTGGGATACAATGCCAGGAAGCCTGAGAGTGAGAGTCTCGCAATGGCAACCCGACGCAACTTGTATTGTACAGCATTTGTCATGGAGAACTGACATGGCTAGCGAAAGAGTTCAGAATTAAAGTTATGTGTAAGGTCACAACTCATGAGAGGTTGTCGGCTCCACATGTGACGACTTAAAGGGGAGCTCCCACCATAAGCTTTGATGGTGTATAGATAAGATCTGCCGTCTATGCCTGATAGGTGTGAACTCCCATAGAAGTGAATGGAGAGAACACAGCGCTCCCCTGTACTGGGAACTCCCATAGAACAGAATGGAGAACACAGCGCTCCCCTGTACCGGGAACTCCCATAGAACAGAATGGAGAACACAGAGCTAGGTTTCTTATCGGTATGGAGTGCCCCTTTATCATGATCAGTGGGGAGGTCGGAGCAGGTCCTCGTCCGCTTGCATAGAGCTATGTTTCTTATCGGTATGGAGTGCCCCTTTATCATGATCATTGGGGTGGTCGGAGCAGGTCCTCGTCAGCTTTCTGAGAGCTATACTTCTTAAGGTCTTGTCTGGAGATCCTGCGTTGAGGGGAAGACACTGAAGATCTTGTTGCTTCTCTTGCAGGAGAGTCTCCGGGCAGAAGGTCAGTGCCGTCAGGAGATCCGTCCAGTGACCTCTTCGGACGGCGGTTCCAGGAGTCGGGTCATTGGCCGCTGCCCCCCACCCGCCCCAGGGTTACCGCCGCTCCTGCTTTTGGCTTCCGCTATGTCGCTGCTTCCCTTGGCGGATGGATTTGCTGACACCACCGCTTGCCTTCCCCAAACCAGCACCAACTCGGGTGCAGAAGCGGCCATAGAGATCGAGATTGAGGCTCATACTCCTCCGTATGGTGCATGCAGCGGCGTCCATCTTGAGGACGGGCAGTCGGTGTCTCTTACTCCTAACCTGGACAGCGAGCGAGTGGCTACCGGTCCCTGCGCCTTTGGGTCCCCAGCTTGGTGCTTCTTTGGGGTCCCTGGCGGATCCTCCAACATCCAACGAGAGCTCATGGTCACCTGTAAGCTCTGCCGAGCCAAAGTGCGGAGGGGCATTAACCCAGGCAAGGTCGGCACCACCTGCCTATTTACTCACCTCGAGAGGCGGCACGGCATGACCCGGCTTGAGGTGTACGAGCGAGCGGTGGCTTCAGGGTACTGTGGCCCCAACACCATGTCCGCTGAATGTGGCGGCAGCGGCGCTGGAAGACTTCACTTCAGGGCGTCCGTTAAGAGACCGGGTGTTTTCCTCTCTTCTTCTTCAGATGATGAAGATAAGTCCAAGCGCCAGGCCACGACGGCGCCAGCCACGTCCTCTGGACCCCCCACCCCCTCCATGACCCAGTTGGAGAGGCAGAACCAAAGCGGCCCCGGCTCCTCGGCGTACCGCCAGGCCTTGCGGGACCGGCTGCTGGGCAGCGTGCACATGTTTTGTGAAGTCTGCCACACCCTGGTCTTGTCGGGGGAGCGGAGCCAGAACGTGCGGGACCTGGCGCTGGAGACTCACTTCTCCACCAATCACCCTCAGATGTTCAAACTCTTAAAAAGCGGAGCTGCCAGGGACGTGCGCCTCGGGGGTTTGGGCCCCTTCTCCGGTCTTCCGTCCGGTTCCTTACCGCCATCTGTTCAGCATTGATCCTCGCCCTGTACTATACTGTTACCTCATTACTATCCTACCTCCGGCCCAATCACCTGGGCACACCTGTCCACCCCCGGCAGCCACATGATCCTCACCTGCTGCAGTGCTGGAACTCCTCCTACCTCCGACCCGATCACCTGGGCACACCTGTCCACCCCCGGCAGCCACATGATCCTCACCTGCTGCAGAGCTGGAACTCCTCCACCCTCCCACGACCCCGATCACCTGGGCACACCTGTCCACCCCCGGCAGCCACATGATCCTCACCTGCTGCAGTGCTGGAACTCCTCCTACCTCCGACCCGATCACCTGGGCACACCTGTCCACCCCCGGCAGCCACATGATCCTCACCTGCTGCAGTGCTGGAACTCCTCCTACCTCCGGCCCGATCGCTTGGGCACACCTGTCCGCCCCCGAGAGCCACTTGATCCTCACCTGCTGCAAAGCTGGAGCGCCTTCATTTGCATCTACAAAGATAAACTTAAAGGGGTTCTCCATTATTAATGTGCTACTATGTACATATAGACTTTATTGATGTAATGTCTTTTATACATTTGTGTTTTATACGTTTATTTTTATTCCTATGTTTATGGGAACATCATCCATTACTACTGCACGCGCTATAGGTGCTACGGCTGGCGCATGCGCGCTACTAAGGCGGTTTCTGCTATAGTGTAGCCACCCGCCGGCCTCCCCAATCACATTGGCATCTTGTTCAGGGAGGGCTTTGGACGGCAGATTTGTAGAAGCTCTAGCCGACTATTGTGCATGCGCGCTAGTTCAGGAGGTTGTCGCTGCTTTAGTGTAGCCCCACAACGCCCTCATCTAACACATTGTTATACTACTTTGTATATTGTGACAGTTTATTTGGAGAGAACTGTGGATGGCTACAGTGCAGAAACTCTAGCCGGTCTGCTGACTGTTGCGCATGCGCGCTAGTTCAGGAGGCCGTTGCTGCCATATTGTAGCCATCCAACGCCCTCCTCGAATGTAGTGTTCTACTACTGATTAGAGTGACATTTCGATCAGTAAGGGCTGCAGACGGTTGTAGTGTAGAAGCCCCGGCCAACCTGCTGACTGTTGCGCACGCGCGCTAGTCAGGAGACCGTCGCTGCTGTAATGTAGCCAACCACCGCCCTTCCCGATCGCATTGTCACATTACTCTATATAGTGTGACATCTGGTTCAGGGAGGGCTGTGGACTGCAGAAGCTGTAGCTGGCAGCCTGCTGACTATTGCGCATGCGCTAGTTCAGGAGGCTGTTGTTGCTGTGGTGTAGCCATCCAACGCCCTCCTCGAATGCCGTGTTGTACTACTCTGCATAGTGTGACATTTTATTTGGAGAGGACTATGGACGGCTACAGTTCGTTCAGGAAGTTGCAGGCAGCTTTAGTGTAGAAGCTTCGGCTGTCCTGCTGACTCTTGCGCATGCACGCTAGTTCAGGAGGCTGTCGCTGCTTTAGTGTAGCCCCACAACGCCCTCCTCTAACACATTGTTTCACTACTCTATGGTGTGACATTGTATTCGGAGATGAATGTAGACGGCTACAGTGCAGAAGCTCTAGCCGGCCTGCTGACTATTGCGCATGCGCGCTAGTTCAGGAGGCCGTTGCTGCTACAGTGAAGCCGTCCAATGCCATTTATGAACACACTGTCATACCACTCTGTATAGTGTGACATTTCGTTCAGGAAGGGCTGCAGGTGGCTACAGTGTAGAAGCTTCGGCTGTCCTGCTGACTCTTGCGCATGCACGCTAATTCAGGAGGCTGTCGCTGCTTTAGTGTAGCCCCACAACGCCCTCCTCTAACACATTGTTTCACTACTCTGTATAGTGTGACATTTTATTCGGAGATGACTGTAGTTGGCTACAGTGCAGAAGCTGTAGCCGGCCTACTAACTATTGCGCATGCGCGCTAGTTTAGGAGGCCATTGCTGTTACAGTGTAGCAGTCCACTGTGCTCTATGAACACATTTGTCACACTACTTTGTATAGTGTGACAATTCGTTCAGGATGGGCTGTAGGTGGCTACGGTGTAGAAGCCCTCTGCTTACTATTGCGCATGCGCGCCACTTAGGAGGCCGTTGCTGCTGTATAGTAGCCACCCAACGCCATCCTGAAACACATTGTTGCACTACTCTGTATTGTGTGACATTTTGACACTCAGGGCTGTGGGCGGCTGCAGTGCAGAAGCTATACCCTGTCTGCTGGCTAGCGCGCATGCGCGCTACTCTGGAGGCCATTGCTACTATAGTGTTGTTGCCTGCAGCCCTCCCCGAACGAAAAGTCGCACTACACCAGAGTAGTACAACAAATAAAGAACAGGACGACCCCTTTAATATCTTTAGAAATTTTTTTTTCGTGGAGACACATTTTGCTCTTTGGCTCCATCCTCTTCCTCCTGCTTATCCCTAAAATCTACGTTCCAGAAGGAAAAATTAGTGGTTATGGGGCAGGGGCCTTTCTGGACCCTCATACAAGAACATTGCCCTCCAGGACCTATTATAGTGGACGCACTATAAATCTGAGGATAGACTCTCAGCATTGACCGCTCCACTCCCACTATTCGCAGCATTGACCGCTCCACTCCCGCTATTCACAGCATTGACCGCTCCACTCCCACTATTCACAGCATTGACCGCTCCACTCCCACTATTCGCAGCATTGACCACTCCACTCCCACTATTCGCAGCATTGACCGCTCCACTCCCACTATTCGCAGCATTGACCGCTCCGCTCCCACTATTCGCAGCATTGACCGCTCCGCTCCACTATTCGCAGCATTGACCGCTCGCTCCCACTATTCGCAGCATTGACCGCTCCGTCCCACTATTCCAGCATTGACCGCTCCACTCCAACTATTCTCAGCATTGACCGCTCCTCTCCCACTATTCGCAGCATTGACCGCTCCTCTCCCACTATTCGCAGCATTGACCGCTCCTCTCCCACTATTCGCAGCATTGACCGCTCCGCTCCCACTATTCGCAGCATTAACCACAGCAAGCAGAGCAAGGCCAAGACCTATAATATTTCCAGTCAAAGACATCAAGCAGAGATATTAATTGATGGGGAATAAAAATCTAATTTCTTGGCAATATAATTATGTTTTTATTTATAGGGAATGGATGGGTAGGAAGATTTGGCAGCAGGTCAGGGTCAAGACCTCCTGGGAACACTCCTGGACCAAGCAGGAAACACCTGGGGCGACAGCTGCACAAGTCTACCCCTTGGTGCTCCGATTCACAGGCCGCCAGACATTGGTTGGGTGGGCCTACGGACTATGTGTTGCGTCGGCCGGCGGGCCGTGTGGTTGCGTCGGCCGGCGGGCCGTGTGGTTGCGTCGGCCTGATAAAAACCTTTATCCCCTATTCATGGGGTCGGTGACCAATGATCGACCAATTATCTTTGGTTAAATTATAACTTTTAATTCTACATATAAAACTTTTCTATAAACATATTTCCTATGACCGGATTCCCCAGAGTGGTCAACATGCACCGGGCCAAAAAGAGGTGTCATTCAGCTGATGATGCAGGGGACATAGTTTTCATAGGGAATAAGCACAAAAATAGGGTCACTCCAGTGATTTACCAGGTTATGTCTCGATTCCTGTACACGTCCATTGCTTCTTGGGTCATCTAGGATTTTGCTAAATAGCAAAAGCTAGTGGATCTACTGTAACTTTCCCCTACAGGTCCCTAGGAAGACCCTTAGGTTGAATTCAGAGTAGTCGCCCCGATAAGGGCGGCCCAGTATATGTGTATGCCCATTATTCCCTATTCAGACCCAGTATCCGTCATAGACTTACACTTACAAATCCCCTCCCCCCCCTCAAAAAAAAATAAAAATTATACTGTATCTTGATGCGTTTCGCCCCTATATCAAAAGCAACAGGTTCATGCGGGGATAAAGCCTGGCAGGATAAGAAAATGGGTGGGAAGGGACCTAAATAGGTTTCTTATCCCAGTACAAAAGTCCGTAGCCAAGATCAAGTGCTACAATAGGCTATTTTGTTAGTCTATTGTAGCACTTGGGCTTGGCTGGGGACGTCTGTATTAGGGTGAAAAATCTATTTATGTGGGGAAAAAAAAAGGTGTTCGTGTCAACAGCAGCCCTAGTGGTCTGGGGCAGGGAGGTAGTCACTGTCTGTGTTCCTGGTGGTCTGGGGCAGGGAGGTGGTCACTGTCTGTATTCCTGGTGCTCTGGGGCAGGGGGGTGGTTACTGTCTGTATTCCTGGTGCTCTGGGACAGGGAGGTGGTTACTGTCTGTATTCCTGGTGCTCTGGGACAGGGAGGTGGTTACTGTCTGTGTTCCTGGTGGTCTGGGGCAGGGAGGTGGTTACTGTCTGTGTTCCTGGTGGTCTGGGGCAGGGAGGTGGTTACTGTGTGTGTTCCTGGTGGTCTGGGGCAGGGAGGTGGTTACTGTCTGTGTTCCTGGTGGTCTGGGACAGGGAGGTGGTTACTGTCTGTGTTCCTGGTGGTCTGGGGCAGGGAGGTGGTTACTGTCTGTGTTCCTGGTGGTCTGGGGCAGGGAGGTGGTTACTGTCTGTGTTCCTGGTGGTCTGGGACAGGGAGGTGGTTACTGTCTGTATTCCTGGTGTCTGGGACAGGGAGGTGGTTACTGTCTGTGTTCCTGGTGGTCTGGGACAGGGCGGTTGTTACTGTCTGTGTTCCTGGTGGTCTGGGACAGGGAGGTGGTTACTGTCTCTATTCCTGGTGCTCTGGGTCAGGGAGGTGGTTACTGTCTGTGTTCCTGGTGGTCTGGGGCAGGGAGGTGGTTACTGTCTGTATTCCTGGTGGTCTGGGGCAGGTAGGTGGTTACTGTCTGTATTCCTGGTGCTCTGGGGCAGGGAGGTGGTTACTGTCTGTGTTCCTGGTGGTCTGGGACAGGGAGGTGGTTACTGTCTGTGTTCCTGGTGGTCTGGGACAGGGAGGTGGTTACTGTCTGTGTTCCTGGGTGTCTGGGACAGGGAGGTGGTTACTGTCTGTGTTCCTGGTGGTCTGGGACAGGGAGGTGGTTACTGTCTGTGTTCCTGGTGGTCTGGGACAGGGAGGTGGTTACTGTCTGTGTTCCTGGTGGTCTGGGGCAGGAAGGTGGTTACTGTCTCTGTTCCTGTTGCTCTGGGGCAGGGAGGTGGTCACTGTCTGTATTTCTGGGGCAGTGAGGTGGTTACTGTGTGTATTCCTGGTGGTCTGGGACAGGGAGGTGGTTACTGTCTGTGTTCCTGGTGGTCTGGGCCAGGGAGGTGGTTACGGTCTGTGTTCCTGGTGGTCTGGGGCAGGTAGGTGGTTACTGTCTCTTTTCCTGGTGCTCTGGGGCAGGGAGGTGGTTACTGTGTGTTTTCCTGGTGGTCTGGGGCAGGGAGGTGGTCACTGTCTGTATTCCTGGTGCTCTGGGGCAGGGAGGTGGTTACTGTCTGTGTTCCTGGTGCTCTGGGGCAGGGAGGTGGTTACTGTCTGTGTTCCTGGTGCTCTGGGGGCAGGGAGGTGGTTACTGTCTGTCTTCCTGGTGCTCTGGGGCAGGGAGGTGGTTACTGTCTGTGTTCCTGGTGCTCTGGGGCAGGGGGGGTGGTTACTGTCTGTATTCCTGGTGGTCTGGGACAGGGAGGTGGTTACTGTCTGTCTTCCTGGTGCTCTGGGGCAGGGAGGTGGTTACTGTCTGTGTTCCTGGTGCTCTGGGGCAGGGGGGTGGTTACTGTCTGTATTCCTGGTGGTCTGGGACAGGGAGGTGGTTACTGTCTGTGTTCCTGGTGCTCTGGGGCAGGGAGGTGGTTACTGTCTGTATTCCTGGTGCTCTGGGACAGGGAGGTGGTTACTGTCTGTATTCCTGGTGGTCTGGAGCAGGGAGGTGGTTACTGTCTGTATTCCTGGTGGTCTGGGGCTGGGAGGTGGTTACTGTCTGTGTTCCTGGTGCTCTGGGGCAGGAAGGTGGTCAATGTCTGTATTACTCGTGATGTTTGCAGGGAGATGATGGAGAAGACTGCAGCTGTAACTGTATGGCCACACAGTTCCATAAACCTGGGCTACGTCTACACGGCAAAAGTAAAATACCGTCAGATTCTGTTATAGACCCCAGCCAGTATTTTACAGTTGTTCTTTGCGCCTACTTTGCGGTCGTTTTTCAGTCGGCCCACATTGAAAAGTACTATAATCCGGTGGATTATAGAACCTGTTCGGATTTCGATTAACTCAGACCTCTGAAAATTCAAGCTGTGTAGACTACAGCTCGGCTTTTCTATTGAGCGCTATGTGGATTATTTACAGTCAATTTTTTTTTTTTGTGGTTTCAAAATACTGAATCCGCATAAAATATGACTGTAAACCAGTGCCGTGTGGACGCAGTCTTAGAGAGGAGTGCAGGGAGGGGATGGAGAGAGCTGTGCAGCTGTACCTCTCAGACACTCTCTGGCCAACTGAACAGCAATGGGGCGGCCCTGTTCTCGGTTTGTGGGGGATCTCTGCAGTTGGACCTCACTTGATATCTATATTTACTATTTTGCCACAGGCAAACTTTTTGTTTTTTTTTTTTTTAAACAAATTTTATTTGCTTTTTAATTAACCAACATGAATCTCTAACATGTTACAATTCACAAATCATGAGTAGTACAATCTCTAGGCCGTGCGCCTAAGGTCTGTAAACATCACATGCAGAGTATGAAATATTAACATAAGGTAATATATCAGAATAAACAGTATAAATCAAGAAAACAGAATAAATCGGTCCGATTGGACAACTGTTAAACCGTGTGCCTATGCGTCCTTTCCTCCCAACCTCAGGAATGCGTTACTGTCTAAATTGCGTCGTGGGAGCTTATAGTCTCATACCTGTTATCTTCCCAACGTGCCCCCGACCCCTTCCTTGCAGTACCATCCTGTGTATTTAAACACCTGCATGAGAGCTCTAATCTCCCTATCGGAGTAATGCGACTCTATAAAGGTTCTCCACCTCCTGAAGAAGCCCTTAGTGCGGGTTTCTTTGTGTCTCGGTTTCTAGCCTATCGGCTATGAGATAGTCCTCTAACTGTTTTATTACCCCGGAGATGGGCGGGAGGATGGGTTTTAGCCAAAACTGCAGTAGGCTCCTTTTTGCCGCCAGAAGGGCAATGTGAACTGTACCGGGGTAGCCGGTGGGGCGAGTTAACTCCCCAGGACTCACTCCCTCGTCCATGTCCGGAGGCCTAGGGTAATGAAAAACCAGAAACTCGTAGTGTTTTTCTCGGTGGACCCCAAAATGAAGCTTAATATATTGGATGACAGTGTCCCAGTAGGTCTGTGTATAACTACACTCCCATAACCCGTGCCATAGGTCCGTTTTGTGTGCGCCGCATTTGGGACAATGCTGTAAACGATCCGGGAAATTTCTGGAGGGAGGGAGATTGAAAGCATAGATGGCGTTATGTATCATCTTAAAATACGTTTCACGCCAGGTCTCACAGATGATGTGTTTACGTATGGCCATAATACCCTGTGGGATCAAGTCTGGGACCTGGTCATTCCCCAATCGGCGACGCCAATAGTGGAATGCCTGTGAGGCGACTCGCTTTCTGCACCACCCTCTCATGTCCGCGTAAAGGCCCGAAAGGGAACAAGAATCCTTGTGGGTGGTGACAAATATGTCAAAATCATTAGGAATGGTCTCCTTGGAGATATCTCTTAGCCTCCCCCTGCAGAAATAATAGAGCTGGTAGGCTGCCAGGAGATGACTCTGGTAGGGAGAACTTCTCAACCATCTCCAAGGGTTTCAACCACCTATGTAGCTGTGGATGCATCAACTGCCCCGCGGTAGCTAAACTCCGCTCTCTCCATTTCCGGAACATCGGGTTGCTTCTACCCAAGGGAAACTCGGGATGATCCAAAATGGGCATATCTTTGGAAAGAGCAAAGGAAAGGCCTAAACGTTCCTCAACTCCTTCCATACCAGAATCGTGTCCCTGATCAATGGGGACAACTTTGTCAAGGGGGGGAGCTTGGGGTATCTGGTGTGGAACAGAGCTTGTGGATGCCAAGGGAACATTAGTTCCTTCTCCAGTTCCCAGTTCGAGAAGCGGGAGCGACCCTCAATCCAATCAAGCATGTGTCGCGCCAAGCATGCCAAATTGTAACCTCTAACATCAGGGAGGTTTTGCCCCCCCCACCCGAACCGGCAATATTAATTTATGTAGAGCGAAGCGTGGTTTTTTCCCTGCCCAAATGAATTTGGAGAAACATGAATTGATTGTATTGATGTCCGTGTGTTTGAGAAGGAAGGGGAGGGTTTGTAGAGGATATAGGAGCTTTGGGAAGCAGACCATTTTTATGGAGTGGCATCTCCCAGCCAGTGACAGCGGCAAAGATGCCCACCGTCTCAAGTCCTGGGAAATTTTGTCTATGAGAGGAGGGATATTTAATTTGTACATCAGATCTGGAGTCCTACCAATCTTGATGCCCAAATAGGTAAGGTGGTCCTGAACCCGGGTTATGTCTAGCCCTATGCTGGCCCAGTGGGACTGAGGCAGCTTCGGCCCCAACTCTAGTAATTCACTTTTAGACACATTCACTTTATACCCTGAGAACGCGCCAAAATGTTGTAGGGCATCTAGGACTGGGGAGAGGTGCTCCAGGGGGTTTGACAGAAATAATATAAGGTCATCGGCAAATAAAGCCATCTTCACCTCCTTGTCCCCTATCCGTATTCCCTTGAAAAGGTCTGAGTCCTCGAGCAGCCGCGCCAGGGGCTCCAAGGCCAAGTTAAAAAGTAAGGGGGACAGCGGGCACCCCTGTCTTGTGCCCTTTTGAAGGAGAAATTTTGGGGAAAGGAAGCCTGTGGTGTGAATTTGTGCCGTTGGGGCATCATAGATGGCGGAAAGATAGGACCTAAATGTCCCCGTAATCCCCAGGGTATCCAGGACGATCCACAGCCAGTCCCAGCGAACATTATCGAAGGCCTTTTCTGCATCTAAGGCCAGTAGAACAGGCTGCTCTCCTGGCAATGGCTTGTGTCGGATCCTCTCTAGGACTGCGAGTACCTTCCTGAGGTTTCCCACCGCTGCTCGGCCCTTGATAAAGCCCTTCTGGGAGGGTCCTATCAGCTGAGACATAAAACGAGCAAGGCGGTCGGCCAGTATTTTGGAGAGAATCTTTTGGTCAATGTCGATATGGGCCTATAGGAAGCGGGAAGCAATGGATCCCTTCCCTTCTTTGGAAGAATTTTGATATAGGCATTTTTGGATTCCGGGCGCATGGTCCCTGTATGTAGGATCCGATTGTAGTACTCAGTGAGGGTGGGGGTGATCTGATCTATCAAGATCCTGTACATCTCCCCAGAGAATCCATCAGGTCCAGGGGCCTTGCCTGCTTTTAGATGGCGAATGGCCAACTTGACCTCCTCCTCGGTTATGTCTGCGTTCAGTTTCTCTCTCTGCAGATCTGATAGGCGCGGCAAACGAATTTTGGACAGGAACCGTTGTCCCTCCTCAGCCAGCGGCTGTCCCTCGGCGGAGTACAGCATGGCATAGTATCGCTGGAGTGTGTCATTGATCCCTGCAGGGTCGGTAGTGATAGGGCCCTCTGGCGTACGAAGGGCGTGAATGTGTGAAGGCTTATAAGTGCCCTTCAGGAGCCGGGAAAGGAGTTTCCCGGATTTGTTCCCGAACCTGAAAAGGGTTGAATGCAAGCGCGTTCTGTGAACTTCCTCCCTACGCTCTGCCCACAGATTAAACTCTCTTCTGGCCCTTTCCCAATTTTCCCTAGGCCCCTTGGAGTTGTCCCCAGGAAGGTCTGGTAAGTCTCCCTAACCTTCTCCGACGCCTTAAAGTAGGCATCCCTCAGCCTCTTCTTATACACTGAAGTGTGGGCTATTATCCTTCCTCTAAGTACCGCCTTCGCAGTCATCCAATAAAGCGAGGGATCGTCTTGATGGGTGGAGTTGTCGGAGGCAAAAGTCATCCACCATCCCCTGATCTGTTCTGCGAAATCATCTGTCCCTGTGAGATAAGAGGGGAACTTCCATATAAAGTCTGAACCCCTTGGAAAGGATTCCGACAGATCTATGGAAATCGGAGAGTGGTCAGAGATAACCATGTCTAGAATTTTAGCATCCTTAATTCTGGATTGTAGAGTGTCTGAGACCAGGAGGTGGTCCAACCTCGACCATGATTGGTGTACCGGGGAATAGTACGTGAAATCACGTTCATCAGGGTTTCTCTCCCTCCAGCAATCATGGAGGCCAAGGGACTCTACAAGACGTCGCAGTACTCCCTGTCCTGATGCGGTGGTACCCCTGTCTCTAACTTGGGATATCGGACCACCCCTCCTGTCCCCGACTGGGTCCAGGACCACATCCGACTGGGTCCAAGACCGCGTAGGCAAACTTAAACTCTATCAGTTCTCAATCTATAAAACACTAAAACGTAACTTTTATTATGTATAACACTTAACCTCTATACACACTATTTAAAAACCTGATTTCTAACCTCTCAATGTATCCCTTTCTACTTCTAAAGGAATAACTCCTTTTCTATTATCAAGTCTGGTGGAGCAGGGTCCCCAACCGCCGGTTCGCGGACAGGCACCGGGCCTTAGCGCATGCCCTGCCGGTCCGCGGCGCCGGCTACACCTGATGCTGGCCGCCCGGTGACTTTAGTCCGGGCGGTCGGCATTTTCTGTGCGCAGCCGCTGTAATCCGGCCGCACAGTCCTAGCAGCTGCACTCAGCGTGCGGCTGCATTACAGGGAAAGCAGGAGCGGTGCATTACTGCCTCTGCTTTCCCTATTGCTGTAGATGCGGCGCTCACCGAGCTTGGCATCTGCAGTGATGAGCGGCGCAGGGAGTGTGATGAGCAGTGACGTCACACCCCCCGCGCCGCTCAGTGCCGTCGGATGTCGGCTGCTGGGAGGAGGACTCGGCCGAGGATCCGGGAAAGGGTAAATTTGCTTCTTATTACTTTTTTTTATTTTTTATTGCCCCGGGGCGCCAAATTTGGGGCAGCTACGTATGTATCACTACTGGGGGGCAGCTATGTATCACTACTGGGGGGCAGCTATGTATCACTACTACTGGGGGCAGCTATGTATCACTACTGGGGGCAGCTATGTATCACTACTGGGGGCAGCTATGTATCACTATCACTACTGGGGGGCAGCTATCTATCACTATCACTACTGGGGGCAACTATCTATGTGTCACTATCACTACGGGGGCAATTTCTATGTATCACTCACTACTGGGGCAGCTAGCGATGTATCATTATCGTACTGGGGCAGCTAGCGATTATCACAATCACTACTGGGGCAGCTAGCGATTTTATCACTATCACTATGGGGCAGCTAGCGATGTATCACTCACACTACTGGGGCAGCTAGCTATGTATCACGATCACTATGGGGCAGCTATGTATTATCACTATCACTACTGGGGCACTAGCTAATGTATCACTATCACTACGGGGGCAGTTATGTATCACTATCACTACTGGGGCAGCTAGCTATGTATCACTACACAACTGGGGCAGCTAGCATGGTATCACTACCCACTACTGGGCAGCTAGCTATGTATCACTACTGGGGCAGCTAGCTATGTATCGCTACTGGGGCAGCTAGCTATCACTACTGGGGCAGCTATGTATTATCACTATCGCTACTGGGGCAGCGGGCAGCTATGTATTATTATCACTACAGGTGGGATTTATTTTTTATTACAGGGGGCATATATCTGTATATTGACAGAGCTTTTTTCATATGTATATTATACTCATGTATAATGCTGACCCACAGAGCTGACAATCAGTCAGGTTACCCCATACGATATCCCTAATGACACAATATACACTTTTTGGGTTTTTTTTGTGTGCGATTCTAAACATTCAACCTCCTCAATAACCCCGCCCCTAATAACCCCGCCCCTAATAACCTCGCCCCCCCACTGCATCAAACCGGTCCCTGGTGGAAAAAAGGTTGGGGACCGCTGTGGTGGAGCACCACCTATTAACAGGGGAGCCTTATATATACAATGATTTGCTAACTCCATAAGGGATCCAAAACATCCTACTTGGGCAGTCGTCCCTAATCTAATGGGCATGAAACATATAAGGTTTCCTTGTGAGTCCCTCTGCAGCGGGTGACACTTGTAGACAGAGGTGAGAAATCACAAATCTAACCCCTGATGAAGCCAGTTTAGCTGGTGAAACATGTTGGGGAAGTCAGGCATGACATTTTAAATTGTGATTTCTCTCCAAGTGTCGCCCGCTGCAGAGGGTCTTACAAGGAAGCCTTATATGTTTTATGTCCATTGGATTAGGGATGACTGCCCAAGTAGGATGCTTGGGATCCCTTACTGGAGTTAGTAAATTACTGTATATATAAGGTTTCCCTGCTAATAGGTGCTCTTCCACCAGATTTGATAATAGAAAAGGAGCTATTCCTTCAATTAGAAAGGGATAAATTGAGAGGTTAGAAATCAGGTTTTTAAATAGTGTGTAAAGAGGTCAAGTGTTATACATAATTAAAAGTTTACGTTTTAGTGCTTTATAGATTGAGAACTGATAGAGTTTAAGTTTGCCTGTGGCAAAATAGTAAATATAGTGATCAAAAGTCACTCTCTGTTCTCTTGCGAGATTCCCATTTTTTTTTTGGGAGACTATTTCACTTGATATCTGTCACATCAGCCCAACACAGTCCTGCATTGCCCTATGGTCACACAACTTTAAGCAGCCTTCATAGACGTGGGCGCTCATAACTATACACAAAGTACAAAGCTAATGGCAGGCTATCCTCCGCGATGGGTCCAATGTTCACCTCTAGGACAATTGGGATCACCAGGATGGTTCACCTTCACATGAAAGTTATTTGACAACTTGATAATGGGGAAAAAAGAAACTCTGACTACAATTGCAGCCCAGTACAGGACAGCCAAGTGTGGACAGCAATGGCGAGTGCAGAGGTAACAGTTCCGCCTGGGCCCTGGTGTCACAGGGGTGCTTAGGCTGCTTGTGAAGACACCAGGATTAGCAGTGGTACACTGATTGGGCTGAATTCCTCTCCGTGTAAAATTGGTACAGCTCGACTGGGCTGTGAAGCTTTAGTACAGGGGTGTCGAGCTAATTTCCATTGGGGACCCCATTGGTATCATGGTTGCCCTCAAGGGGCCAATGGCGTGGCCTTGGATGGTGGTTGGTTAGGGGGCCTGGGTTGTGCCACTGCCTGTGAGTTGTTGGAAGTAGACAACTAAGCTCCAAATCCAAAATGGGGGGAGCAGGGGGTGTGACCCTGGCTTTGTTTTTGGGGCCCTGGAGCATCCTGTGACCCCTCTGCCACCAAGATTAACAATGGTACACGGATGGGGGGCCTTGGAATAGCCATATTCATCTCTGTGTGAAACTGGTTTAGCTCTGCTGGGCTGAGAAGCTTTGTTGCAGGGTGTCAAACTCTTTAGCCATTGAGGGCCACATTTAGCGTTATTGTTACCCTCAAAAGGTCAATGTAAGGGGGTCTGGGTAGGGCTGATAGAGCTGTACCATCACCTGTGAGTTGTTGTAGGTGCATGAAGCTCCAAATCCAAGGTGGCGGTCCTGGTATAGCTTTGTCGTTGGGGCCCTAGAGCTTCCTTTGACGCCTCAGCCACCTGTGAGTTGTTGGTGGTGCTTGAAGTTCGAAATCCAAGATGGAGCCCTGGTATAGCTTTGTCATTGGGGCCTTAGAGCTTCCTGTGACGCCTTAGCCATCTATGAATTGTTGGAGGTGCTTGAAGCTCAAAATCCAAGATGGAAGCCCTGGTATAGCTTTGTCATTGGGGCCCTAGAGCTTCCTGTGATGCCTTAGCCACCTATGAGTTGTTGGAGGTGCTTGAAGCTCAAAATCCAAGATGGAAGCCCTGGTATAGCTTTGTCATTGGGGCCCTAGAGCTTCCTTTGGCACCTTAGCCACCTATGAGTTGTTGGAGGTGCTTGAAGCTCCAAATCCAAGATGATGCTCTGTTTACTTTGCTTGGGCCTAGAGCTTCCTGGACGCTTAGCACCTGTGGTTGTTGGGTATGAAGCTCCAAATCCAACATGACGCCCACTCACTCTGCTGGTAAGGCAACCATTCCCGTGTGGTGGCTACATCCTCTGGGTAAAGTTGGGAGCTGGTTCTTCTACTTCAGGATCTTGTCTATCCCTGCTCACTCTAAGCTTCGGTTGTGGGTTAGATTTGGGCCTTGAGTTCAGTAGAAGACCAGGTGCATACCTTGGCGTCCGTGGCGGTGCACCTGTTTTGTGGATACAACCCGTGGGTTTGATAGACCTTCCAGGTGACCATTTCGTAACGTGCGTCTTTCCCACAGGATGCCCGTGACTTGTAGCAGTTGTGAGACCCAACGTGCAGCCTTGCGGAGACCCAAGACCGGTCATTCGTTGTGTAAGGAATGCTTCTTCCAAGCTTTCGAGGAGGAGGTCCACCACACCATAGTATCTGCCAAGCTCTTTCAGCCGGGGGAGAAGGTCGGCATTGGAGCTTCGGGTGGGAAGGATTCCACGGTCCTGGCCCATGTCCTGAAGGTTCTGAATGAACGCTATGGGTACGGTCTGGAGCTCATCCTCATCTCCGTGGATGAAGGGATCTCGGGCTACAGGGACGACTCCTTGGAGACTGTGAAGAGGAACCAGCAACAGTACGAGCTGCCCCTGAAGATCGTGTCTTATCAAGAGCTGTACGGCTGGACCATGGACCAGATTGTCAAGCAGGAGGGGCTGAAGAACAACTGTACGTTCTGTGGGGTGTTCAGAAGACAAGCCCTGGACCGCGGGGCCATGATGCTGGGCGTCAACAAGATCTGCACAGGTTAGTACTCGTCTCCTTGCTTTGGACACTTTATTTAAAGGAGCACTCCATTTTCCCCCAACCCTCAATATTAATTCATTAGAAATTACTTTTAGCTGCACTATAGAGCCAGTGACCTTCCTTACCTGCAGCTGCATACAGGATTTCTGGTTGATGCAACAGACCCTGTTAGGTCACATGACTGCTCCGATTGGTTTGTAGACATTGTGTTTCCCGATACTGACAGGAAAAAACCCGTTTTCTTAATGGATTCTATGAGGAACTGATTATGACCTCCCACGGAAGCAGGGGAAACCTTATTCACCACCCTACCCGGGGCAGCCCATCCGACAGTGCAGGTCACTGACCCAGGGGCAGCATGAGAAATCCTGTATTAAACTGCAGGTCACAGCCAGGGCACAGTGAGAAATCCTGTATTCAGCTGCAGGTCGCATGAGCCAGGGCACATGAGGAATCCTGTATTCAGCTGCAGGTCAAAATGACCCAGGGGCAGCATGAGGAAAACCTGTATTCAGCTGCAGGTCCATGACCCAGGGGCAGCAGTGAGAATCCTGTATTCAGCTGCAGGTCACATGACCAGGGGCAGCAGTGAGGAATCCTGTATTCAGTGCAGGTCCATGACCAGGGGCAGCATGAAGAAAACCTGTATTCAGCTGCAGGTCCATGCCAGGGGCAGCACTGAGAAATCCTGTATCAGCTGCAGGTCACATGACCCAGGGGCAGCATGGGGAAATCCTGTATTCGCTGCAGGTCACATGACCCAGGGGCAAACAGTAGGAAAACTGTATTCAGCTGCAGGTCACATTTACAGGGGCAGCAGTGAGGAATCCTGTATTCAGCTGCAGGTCCATGGCCAGGGGCAGCATGAGAAATCCCGTATTCAGCTGCAGGTCACATGACCCAGGGGCAGCAGTGAGAGATCTGTATTTCAGCTGCAGGTCCCCATGACCCAGGGGCAGCAGTGAGGAATCCTGTATTCAGCTGCAGGTAAGAAAAATTAGCTAGAAGTGATTTCCAATGAACTAATGGAAAACAATGGACTTGTCCACTACAAAAATTATATTTCGTTGGTGCCAAGGTGGTTCAAAAAACCTTATACCATCTAGCTGCCCCCTCCGCTATCGTTCCTGCATTCCCAACAGATGCTGTTCTCGTCCCATCATGCTGGAGGAAATCTTGCTCTATTGCAAGTGAATGCAGCAGGAACCTTTCGTGTCCAAACGAGGATCTGGAAGTCGAGAATAGTGGATCGCCGGGAAAGACAGTGGAGCGGGCAGCTAGGTATTCGTCTTTGTTTTTTTTTTTTTTTTTTTTCTTTCTTTGGACCACCTTGGCTCCAATGACACATACACTTAGACCTTCTAGATTGTCAAGCACCTTCTCCAATGTGGAACTGTCACACCTTTCTTCGACATCTGGGCCTGCTTCATTTTTTCCCTTTGGGGCTGTTTTGGGGCACTAGGGGTCCAACAACAATTTTTTTTTTTTCTTTCTTTCCCCACCTTCCCTCTCTTCTCTCCCCTTCCTTCTTCCCTTTCCTTTTCTATCCTCTTTCCCCTTCTTTCTTGCCTTTCCTTCTCTGTCCTTTCTCTCCCATTCCTTCTTTCGTCCTGCTCCTTCACTTTCCTTCTCTGTCCTCTCCCCCCTCCTTCCCTTCTTTCTGCCCTCTCGCCCCCTTTCCTTCCCTGTCCTCTCGCCCCCTTTTTCTTCCCTCCTTCTATTGCACAGAGGATATTTCATGGATAGAAACAAGTAGAGCAGCGCTAAGACCAAAAGGAAGTTGTGGCCATGTGTCTCGTGTCTCTCGCTTCCCGCGCTGGTACCCTACTGCAGACCGTTTACTGTGACTGTAGCCTCTTCCCTACCCCTCTCTGTTCTCACAGGTCATAATGCAGACGACATCGCAGAGACCGTCCTGATGAATTTCCTGCGAGGGGACATTGCGCGGTTTTTCGGCGTGCCGGGGGATACCACAGGCAGTGAGGGCGCCATCCCGCGCTGCAAGCCTCTGAAGTACGCCTACGAGAAGGAGATCGTGCTCTATGCCTATTTTAAAAAGCTGGACTACTTTTCCACCGAGTGTATCTACTCCCCGAACGCCTATCGGGGCCACGCCCGCGCCTTCCTGAAAGACCTGGAGGCGCTGCGGCCCAGCGCCATCATGGACATCATCCATTCTGGAGAAAACCTGTCGGGAAGGGAAAACGGCGCGCCCGTGCAAGGCCCTGCCACTTGTGGTACATCTCCACCAGGGAAGTGCAAGGCCTGCTTTTGTAGAGGGGGTTAAACCGAGGGCTCCCGAAACTGGGGATCGGCAAACACCATAAGCTTCACCATAAGATTTTGGCGCAGGAACCGCTGAGCGAAGCAGAAACTCGGAAGCTGAAAGCGGTGGACTTCTGATGACTGGATCATCCCAATGTTAGAAACCTTCCCCCAAAGGGCGAGAAATATCAGCCCCCCATAGGCGTCTCTGAATAGGAAGATTTTTTAATGTTATTTTCATCAGTTTTATCTGTTCCTGGGAAAGCTGGGTGACGAACAATATGGCAGCC
>JAODAL010052554.1:0-25890 GCA_025379985.1 Phyllomedusa bahiana
ACCAAAATTTTCCTTATACCATCTTTTTGCCATTTGTAGATGTGTCCCCTCTGAAAATCAGAGGGATCTCTTTGAAATTTTCTTTATAAAACGTATCAAAATCCACTTTTGCCATATTACCCGATAATTGAGCTTTAGTTGTGTCCAGCTGTTTAGACACATCCTCCAACATTTCCCCATTATAGTCAATAATTAATTGCATGAGGGATAGAGAGCACTTTTTACAAAAATTTCCTTCCATTTAGAGCAAAAAACCTCATTGTCATTCCCATACGACAGGAAAATCTGCACACGCAAACCTCTGGGGATTAATTGTTTAGTGATGTACTTGCCAAGTGAGTTTCTGTTCCACCATATTTTCATTTGCTTATGAGTCAAATCATTAATTTGTTTCTTGAGCTCCAACATGGCTTTTGTATTCCCATCATCCTTGGGTGGAAGTGTATCATTGAAAATGGAGTCTAATTGTGACATCCAAACCGCTTCGCGGGTCCGTATATCAATAATAATGGATACTTCTGTAAAGATACAGGAAAGAAATAAGCCTACAAAAAAGTGCAACCAATATTGAAACCATAAGGTAAATAACACACAAATACCAACAACAGCCTTATAGAAAAATCAATCTTTATAACACCAAATAATACAAAACAATAACAGTGAAACAATAAAAACCTAACAAAAAATAAAATATATACAAACCACCCAACAGAAAAAGGCTACTACTCTCCACCATCTATGAGTAAATAAGCTGAAGAAAATACATTTAGGCAAAGAAGTACAAGCATATAAGAATTAATGCAATAGAAAACATACTAAGCCAACCAGCCACCCACGTGTGGTGAGGAGCCAAACCCCGACGCACGTTTCGCTCAAACGCTTCCTCAAGGGGGAATAACACAGATGGGAACACATATGCAGCGCAGTTTTTTTTTCAAATAGCCACCTTGTACTTAAATTTGGATACAGAAATTTTCTAGTAACTGTTCTCTTGTGTCATTGCTGCAAAAACCACAATTTCTCATCTGTGTAACTTTTCAATAGTTTTATTGCGCTCGGTGAATCTCAGTTTGGCGCAGATAGCGCACTTTTATGATAGTTTGTTGAAAACTATCAATTCCTGGTCCTACAGGGCAGTTGTAAACCCTTGGGACTGTTGATTTTTTCTTACGGTTCTTCCACCAGACCACATTTCACAGGTATTCGATAGAAATAAATCTGTTTCTAATCCTAGTTGGCTGTTGGAAATTAGAGGAATTTAAGAATAGCTGTGATTTGCCGTCTTTCAATAAGAGACTGTCAAAAACTCTTTCATACCTTTTTAATTTTTTATCTTTCTGAACATGGAGCGAAGTGCAGGTGGTAAGCGAGCAAAAAGGCAGGAGGTAAGCGAGCAAAGAGGGGTGTAGGACATGTAGGTAGAGGTACGAGAGAAGGTGCTCCTTCCAGTGCTGGCGACAACACGCAAGCCAGCGGATTGTCGGTTGCGGGACCGTCAGGCCTGTCATTGCGGAGTCGGTGCCCTGTGAATCTCAGTAACGAACAGCGTCGCCAATCTGTTTTTCAGTGGTTAATGCAACCTGCATCCAGCAGTCTTACCTCCTCGTCCTCCCAGTCACGGCCACAAATGTCATCATCATCGTCAGCATCTGTCCAACATGAAGCGAATGCAGCCCAAATGTTAACTCGTGTACCCACCACTGTGGATAATCCATTTTCTGAAGACCCCTTTGATGACAAAATGTGGTTGGGGTCAGAAGGCATTTCAAAAGATCAAGAGGCCAAAGAGGATGATTTTGTCTGCTCTGACGCCCAATCGCTGATGCCATCAGAGGATGAGAAGGATGCCGGTCAATTGGAAAAAATCCCGAGCGGTCGGCAACGGCTTGCAGTTCCTGTTGCTTGTAGCCCGCAGCTCCAGATTGCAGAATGTCAGGACGAGGAAGGTACCAGTGTTGATGATGATGATGATGACGACATTGCGGATCCAACGTGGTCTTTTCAGCAGAATTTGCTTGCGAGCGCTTCATCACTGGACGAGGAGGAAGACAATGAGGTAGTGTCAGTATGGGTCCCACCTCAAAAAGGGAGAGGGCGGTCGCACAAGTCTGCTGAGATTAGTCCACCAGCCACGATCAGCGGAAACACCGTTCCTTGCTTATCGTCGTCAAAAGGTCCAGGACCTCTCAAGCCTGGGCCTTCTTTGAGCAAGCCTCTGATTCACCCAGCGATGTCATATGCCGCCTTTGCCATAAACGCATCAGTAGAGGGAAGAATCTTAGGTGTTTAACCACCACCAACATGTCTAGTCACATGCAGCGAATGCATGAGTTGATATGGAGGGAAAACTTGGCGAAAAAAGACCACACCGATCCCAGGCTTCCAAACACTGTCACACCCTCTTTCTCCGCTTCCTCCTCCTCCTCCACCACTTCAAAGACCAAGCATTCCTCTGCTGCCCATGTCTCATGTCATGTAGATGTAAGGGTCATGCTGCGGTCCAGGACAGGTATAGTCAATGTCCAGTTCAACTAAAATGGTGGTTCAAAGACTCCTTTTTCCGGCACTTTTTGATCTGTGGGTCGTGCAGGTTTGAGGGTCATGCTGCGGTCCAGGACATGGATAGTATATGTCCAGTTAAACTAAAATGGTGGTTCAAATATTACTTTCTTCCGGCACTTTTTGATCTGTGGGTCATGCAGGTTTGAGGGTCATGCTGCGGTCCAAGACAGGCATAGTCATGTCCAGTTCAACTAAAATGGTGGTTCAAAGACTCCTTTCTCCGGCACTTTTTAATCTGTGGATCAGACAGGTTTAAGGGTCATGCTGCATTCCAGGACAGGTATAGTAAATGTCCAGTTCAAGTAAAATGATGGTTCAAATAATACTGCCTTCTGGCACTATTTAATTTGTGGGTCATGCAGCTTTAAGGGTCATGCTGTGGTACAAGACAGGGATACTGAATAGTCTGTGAGTTTTTTCTGTGACTCTTGTTGCCTAATTGTCTTGCCTAAGATATAGCACGTATCCATTTGACTGTTGTGGATGTTAATTCCAGCTTCTCCAGCCCTGTTTGGGTGTAAGAATGAAGGTGTTGTTCCTCTCCCATAGACTTTAATGGTCATCGGCGATAATCTGTTATCGACTATCGGAAATCATCATGATAATTGCCAATATCGACTATAGTTGACACAATCGCTCATCACTACAAATTATTAATTTGCCGCATATTACCTGCTGTTCAAACAGTAATCATTAAAGTGTTTAATTAACACAAGAAAAACAAGTACAAACCATTGTTTTGATTATTTTAGTATTAAGAAAACAGATTGTTGATTGTCGGGATTGGCTAACGAGTCAAGGGGACATTTAAATGGTCCTAAAAGATTCTGAGAATTAAGTGATGGAATGCTGCAGCAATCATCTCAGTCGCCATACTGAAATAAACAATATAAACAAATGTGTATCATCAGCAATCAGTAACCGGAGGAACAAAAACCGACCAATTAAAGAATAGGAGGGCTAAATATTTCAGATAGGTAGTAATTAATAAATTCCTCTTATGACTAGAAATTATAAGCATCATTTAGGACTGAAGAACTAATGAAATAATTTAACCCCTTTTCATGGTACTAGCAGACCTCTATATCTTTTCACTAACAGGTGTGTGTCTGTTTATAGAGTGTGTATATAGTCTATGTATTTATACAATGCATGCATGTGTGTATAGGGTGTTTGCATAGTGTGTATGTGTGCTAATGGTTGGTTATAAGATGCTGGGCCAGGCACAGGCTGGATTAGCCAAGGCTGCATCCTCTTCTTCCTGCGCTGGTATCCATCCCAGTTGGGATTGCAGTTGAGTGGGAGAGGGGTGCTGAGGCACTGCCTGAGCATCATGGATGAAGGGGATGAACTATGGCTGCTGTTGGTATTCCTGGAAGAGACATCTTATGGTTACTATGCTAGTTGCAAGATGTCCCAGAGTTTGTCTCCTCCATATATCTCCTAGGAGCAGGTGAGGGGAATACACTGTTCACTTATTAAACTGTAATCAGGTCAGGGGTGGCATTTAGTTTGCATCTTCAATTCTTTGCTTTCCTGCCTGATTTTCCTCCTGCAGAAACTTCTTTCCAACTTTTTACATTCACAGAAATCTCTGCACGATATATGGCTTACAACACGGAAGGGCTACAAACCTACCTGTGGTCAGAGGCAAGGCGTTATAAAAGACTGCTCTCATGACAATATACTGCAGTACATAAGCACTATAGCATATTGTTCTAGTGGCCACTTGCACAAATATCCAAAAGAGATAAAAAAAAAAAAATGTGAAAAAATATTACCACTATAAAAATGTTCATAATTGTGTTTTTGTCGTTTGCCTCACTTCTCCTATAAAATTAGAATTACAAACGGAAAATATCCATATGTGACCTGAAGTGGTACCAATAAAAAATACAGCTCGCCCTCCATCATTTGTGAACAGACACCTTCAGTTCCCATCCAGTTTTACACATTCAATATCAGGAATGTGATTACTTGAAAGCATAAGGGAACATTTGTCTTCATTGTTGATTTGTAGCTTATGGATCGTCTTATCCACTGTACAAATCCTTCCCTCTACAGTCAACTTCTCCACCCACAAATATAGTCTGAACCCTCTCTAACCTATTATTCCTTATATGGAATTTTTTACTTACCCTTCCTTACTCATCTATAGTCTTAATATTCTGCAACCCCTGTATCCCCAGCAGAGAAAATCCCCTTCAATTTTGGTGCAAATTATCTGCAAAATACAGTATGTGCCCCCCAAAAATTCAAACCAGTGCTCAAAGAACAGAACCCCCTTTTTCCTACACCATCGGTTTTAACTCCCTAAGCTCCTGTTGTCTTTTCTGCATTGCACAAGATACAGGCAATCTCCAGAGAACATAGCCTCAGAGATGCTTGGAAAACTACATTTTTTTTTCATTCCCTGACTGGGCCCTTTTGTTTTCTTCTTACCATGCACATTTTCTTTTTCTCGTACTAAACAATGTTTTGAGTGCCATAAAATTTTCTGAGTTTATTCTGTTTTTTTGTTTTAGTTTGCTTTTTATGCCATAATATGCTAGCTTAATTTCCGTGTAATCTTTACATTTTCAGAAAAAAGTCTGATTTTTAAATTATTTGACATGGTTTTTTTTTAACAGCAAAAAGTGGCACTATAATAAATTGTGTCAAGTTTGAGTCACAGATGTTTATATGTAGGTGATATAGTTTTAAGGTTGTAGAGGGCGGGGCTAAAAGTTGAGATTTGGTCTGTTAATATGTATAGGTCTTTTGGTGTCACTGCAGTTGAACAACCAATCTATTGATGGCAGGCAGTCATGAAAGAGTTATAGTCTATTTATTAGAAGTTGAAAAAATTGTCAAGCGCAAAGGATTAAGTGACTTTGGCATCATCAATACTGCAGGTCTTTTGGGGGTTCTCCTATAAGGCAGTGGCAAATATATTACAAGGGATTTGGTTTTCTTTCCTCACTGTTAGTGCAGAAGACAAGTGAAGACCAACAAGTTTGCTGAACTTTTTCAAATAACGGTTCAATAATGTTGGAAGTCACAATTCTAAAAAGAAACAGAATCCTAATAGTTACTGTTCACACAAAGCCCTAAACATTACAAAACAATACAATATTAACAGGGATCTAGCATTATTGAACCAGTCAACTTAGATTCCGGATCCCATTATCTCAACATCAGGAGAATGTTTCTGCTTTGTTTCACTTCACTTAGTAAGACACTTTTTGGCTGGTGACTACATTCTTTTATTAGACCCAGACATAGTTTTCTGCCAAGTGTTGCGATAACTAAAAGCAGCTCTTTAAATAACAACACTATGTATATACAACTCTGCACTTTCCATGAATGCCTATATGTTCAGTTCCACATGTTCCACATTCCGTTGTCATCAAGGCAATGGGAACAAGAGCATCCAGGAAGTTAGAATTTTTTTTTTCTTCTATTTTTCATACCCTGATGGACAAATGAGTATTTTGTATCATCAGAACCCGCCTTTAAGGATTGTTTAACCTAAACATTTTCAGTTGGAGCTCACATTGTATGTTTATACTGTCCAGTGGCTATCCAACGTCAGAACCATATAAGCAGCTGTCTGTCTTTACTGCAGAAGAACAAACCAAAACTCAATGACCAAGTCCACAACTACTACTGGACTGGACTTATAACATTTTTAAATCATTCATTAATTCACTCGTTCCCTTTCCTTTTAAAAATCTTGATATTTACAGTGTTACTACTAGATCTCTAATTCTCAATTCTTTGTAACAGGTCCCAGTCTCTACCTGCTCTGAACAGTGTCCTCCAGGTTACAAAAGATCTATAAAGCCAGGAATACATAAATGCTGCTATGAATGTTTACAATGTGCAGAGGGAGAAATTTCCAATGGAGCAGGTAAAAATCTTTGCAAAGCCTTCTCTTCTAATTGTAATGAAATTGTAATTGGAGGCAACATCTGCTATATTAGCAATTTCTATAATAGTAGTTATCATATAAGTAAGTAAAACATATTATACATGAAAAAAAACCTATCTTCATTTATATGGTTTTACTAATGGTTTGTGGCTACTTAGTGGTTTTCTTTTACTATCACTCAAGACTTGATTTTGAGTAAATGTCTTTGACTAATCCTCAGGTTTACTCTATGTCTATTCATTTTGCAGACAGTGTATCATGCCACAAGTGTCCAGAAGATCAATGGCCAAATGACAAGAACCAGTGTTTACTGAAACCTACAGAATTTTTATCCTACAAAAATGACTCTGCAGTTCTCATAGTCTCCATTATTACTATCTTATGTTTTTTGATTTCATCTATAATCTTGGTCCTGTTCATTGTTTTCCAAGATACTCCAGTAGTTCGAGAAAATAACCAAACACTAAGCTTCATTCTCCTGATTTCAATTATGTTGAGTTTCCTCTGTGTATTTTTGTTTCTTGGTCGTCCTACACGTGTCACCTGTATGTTTCGGCAGATCTCATTTGGAATCATCTTCTCAGTAGCTATCTCTTGCATTCTGGCTAAAACCATACTGGTCTACATGGCCTTCAACGCCATCCAACCTGGAAGTTTCTGGAGGAAATTTATTGGTGTGAAAATTACAAACTGTGTGGTCTTCTTCTGTTCTTTTCTTCAAGTCTTACTGAGTATCATCTGGTTATCTACTGCTCCTCCATTTCCAGAAAAGAACACTCACTTATATCAAGATAAATTTATATTCCAGTGTAATGAAGGGTCAATGCTGGCCTTCTCCACGCTCCTGGGCTATCTGGGGCTACTTACAGCTGTTAGCTTCATTGTTGCTTTCTTGGCCAGAGATCTACCAGACCGATTTAATGAAGCTAAAAACATCACCTTTAGCATGCTAGTTGTCTGCAGTGTCTGGGTGGCTTTTATCCCAGCATATATGAGTGTTACTGGGAAAAATACTGTTCTTGTAGAAGTATTTGCTCTAATATCATCAAGTGTTGGCATTTTGGGCTGCATATTCTTCCCAAAATGTTATATTATACTGGTGAGACAAGATTTCAATTCAAAAGATAGCGAAAAAAAAAGGCAAAGACTTGAAAAATTCTGAATCTATATTCTTTTTTTGTAAAAAAATTACCAATTAGACATTACGGTAGACTTGTATGAACTTTAGTACATAGAGGCCAGTTCTAAATAACGTTAAATCAGTGTAGAATGCGCCTGTACAGTGAAAAAAATAATTATTTGATCCCCTGCTGATTGTGTAAGTTTGCCCTCTGACAAAGAAATAAATAGTCTATAATTTTAAGGGTAGGTTAATTTCAATATTGAGAATATCAAAAATAAAATCCAGAAAGTCACATTCTATAAATTATATAAATTTATTTGCATTTTGCTGATAGAAATAAGTATTTGATCCCTCTGGCAAACAAGAATTAATACTTGGTGGCAAAACCCTTATTGGTAAGTACAGCAGTCAGACATGTTTTGTAGTTGATGATGAGGTTGGCGCACATGTCAGGAAGAATTTTGGTCCACTTCTCTTTTCAGATCATCTCTAAATCATTAAGATTTTGAGGCTGTCGCTTGGCAACTTAAAGCTTCAACTCCCTCCATAAGTTATCTATGGGATTAAGGTCTGGAGCCTGGGTAGGCCACTCCATGACCTTAATGTTCTTCTCTTTGAGCCACTCCTTTGTAACATTGGCTGTATGTTTTGGGTCATTGTCTTGCTGGAAGACCCAGCCATAACCCACTTTTTTTATGTCCTTCAGAAGGAAGGAGGTTGTCACTCAGAATTTTAATGAACATGGCTCCATCCATTCTCCCATTGATTCAGTAAAGTAATCCTGTGCCCTTAGCAGAGAAAAACCCCCAAAACATAATGTTTCCACCTCCAGTCTTGACAGTGGGGATGGTGTTCTTTGAGTCATAGGCAGCATTTCTCTTCCTCCAAACATGGCAAGTTGAGTTAATGCCCAAGAGCTCAATTTATGTCTTATCTGACCACAGCACCTTCTCCCAATCACTCATAGAATCATCCAAGCTTCAGACGTGCCTGCACATGTGCTTTTATTGAGCAGTGGAACTTGGGGGCACTGCAGGATTTTAAATCATTACTACGTAATGTGTTACCAATGGTTTTCTTGGTGACTGCGTTCCCAGCTGCCTTGAGATCATTAATAGTGTTGATCAAACCATTTGAGAAAATTTCAGTTCTCTAACTCAAACCAGACATTTTACTGTGAGTTCTAGTAAATGTTCGAGTTCAACATGGCGCTTGACACGCTATTTTAATAGTTTTCCGGGCCTTTCTGCATCCAATAAGTGCTGAGCACAGAGAAGTGTCAAAAACATCATAGATGAGGTATAGGGCTCTCCTTGGCTGCTAAAATCACATGACAATGTTATGTATATTTCACTGTATTGCATTCTCAACGTTATTTTCAGCTCACTCTCTGTACTGTACAGACTGCTCTCTGCCTGCTTGCATGCAGGTACAAGATTTGTTTATTAGCAATTTTAGACAGGAAAAGCTGATATTTAGATTAGCTAGGTAGTTAGTTGGGGGGTGCAGCAAGCTTAGGGAATTAATACTTAGATAGCATTTTCCTCTACATAAACAGCAATAGTTAAGGAGTTTGGTAATGCTGGCTGCATCTTTCACACACCCAGAAGCTGTTGTTTGGTGAGCTTGGTGGGGTCACATAAGGTCTAGCTCTCAAATACCTGGATATACAGTATACAGTGTGCTTGGATTTGCTAAATCATACTCAAAAGTGCCCAAAATGTTAAATTTTTGCAGTATTGGGGGTGAAATCATGTTATAACACACTGTCTCCAATTCTCTTATACAAAGAAATATATTTTAAATAGTGGTTGGTCAGTGAAAACTATTCTGTGTGGAGAAATGTTCATTTTTGGCAGTTTTGGGGGTGAAATATCTTTGAAATATGTATATTATTGTCATATAGATATATATCCAGGAAATAGACTTCTTGCTAAATCTTACTCAGCACCAAAAAGTGTAATTTTTCCAGTTTTTAAGTCAACATAACGCTGACATATACCAGTGCGTTATTGTGATCCACATACATTTACACTTCTCTCTTTTTTATGACATATATTTTGGGCCACGTGCAGAACTATAATATTTAGCTTTTGAACATGGTGAGAACTAGAGTTGGTAAGAGAGCATGGAGGGGCGTATGAAGTAGAGATAGAGGTACGAGACTAGGAGTAGTTATTGGGGGTTCAGGGGTACCAGCTGCTATGGGGACCTGCATCCTGAGGGGGTTCAAAAGCCCCTTTGACAAATAAGAAGACACCGGTATTGGAAATGGCACATGGTAACTGGCAGGGGTGCCAATAGGGCAGTACTCCTTTCAGGGCCCTAATCAAAAAAGGGCCCACTGATATGTTAAAAGATAGGAACCAGTAATGGGTGGGGGCCCTATTTGATTTGGCTTTATGGGGCCCTGGAACAGTTAATACATGTCTGATGGCAGCCTTGGTAATGGGTGGGGGGCCCATTTCACTTTTTGCACCAGGGCCCAAGAACTTGAACTTATGCCTCTGCAGGCTGGACTAGATTAGACAGCAGTACCATTGGTGGCAGCGAGGACATGCCAATGGGGAACATTGAGGTTTAAGTTAACAGGACTTAGTACATTTGGTGGTAGTACAGGTGGAGTCATTTAAAAAATAAAGATTTGGAGGGCTACAAGGAGGAGGAGTAAGAGGTGTATGCAGTGCACATCAAGGTTATACAGGTATGTATTTCAATATAAAGTAAACCGTAAGACTTCTAAATCTAGCTGTTGGCAGCAGTAGTATAAAAATTTCTAGAATCAGCAGGCACAAGAACTACAGACATGAATTGTAGTGTAGTTTAAATGTGTATTTCACATCATCAAGAACACATGTTACAGTTTCCTAGTTAGTGACATCGACAACCGGGGCAACAAAATGGTCAGAGTTCCATTTTGATAAATGATCTACATTGTCAGGGGAAAGACAGATATGTTTGTCAGTTATCAACCCACCAGCTGTGCTGAATGTGCGTTCCGAGATAACGCTGGCTGCTGGGCAGGATAAAACTTCTATGGCGTGTCGAGCAAGCTCAGGCCAATCATCCAGTTTGGACATGCAGAAGTCAAAGGGGTCCAGATTAAGTCCAAAAACATCGCTGTTGAGCTGCAGGTAGTCATGGACAATGGACTTAAGGCGGTTTCTGTGTGTCTGAATGCTGCCCTGCCTTGAGGTGGTAAAAATCGATTGCCAAATGTCACCCAGTAGGGTTGTGTCACACTGCCAGCTGCTGTGGCTATTTGCCATTCTACTGCTGCCGTGATGCTGACGTTGTTCCACCGTGACACTAGATTGTGAAGACGCAAAAGATATCTCGAGTTGGTCAATGAGCACTGTCTCTAAATCCTGCATTCTACTGTCAATTTCTGTGGGTGGAAGGAAATTGCTCATTTTTGTCTTGTAACTTGGATCAAGGAGGGTGGCCTCCCAGTAATAGCTATTAATTTTTATTGCCTTGATGTGTGGATCATGTTGCAGGTAATGTAGCATCCAAGCACTCATGGGTGAGATGCTGCTGGGATGTCCCAAGCCTTGGGGTCGAGGGGCACTAACAGGATCTTCCTCCTCTTCCTCCTCCTCCTCCTGTAATCTGTGACAACCTCTTACCACTAAAGGTTAATCAGTACCGGTGCTGTCCACCCTTGCCTCCTCATCCTCCTCAACTTCCTCATCCCGACCATCACAGAGCCCTGGTTAGCCTAATGCATTTTATTCTGTGAGCTGAACTGCTGTCCTACACCCGCCCTCGACCTACAACCACCGCCTAAAGAAGACCTATACAACAGTTGGGCCTTCTACATCCTCCGGCAAATAAGGCTCTGTGTTTTCCTCCTCCTCCTTCTCCGTCACTGCTGGGACCTGCTACCGCAGAGTGCCTAACACTTGTTCCAGTAAAAATATAACCACAATGGTCATGCTGACAATGCCATTGTCCTGACTGACCATTTTGGCTGCCTCTTCAAAACTGCCAAGGATGGTGCAAAGATCCTTCACCTGTCTCCACTCTCTATGGGTTAACACTCCGTGGTCCGCATTACTGCTAGATAGGCCATGCAACATTAAATACTGCATACTTTCATATGGCATTACGCTGCTGCCATAATTGCTGTAGCATGTGGAGGGTGGAATTCCAGCATGTTGCCACATCACTAATGAAATGGTTGATAGGGAGGCCCAGATCAACTCTGCCAGTCGTGTTGAAGCAGTGTGCGATTGCTGGAAGTGTGAGCTAAGACTGTCAAACGATCCACATTGTCAGGGGAAAGTCAGATACATTTGTCAGTTATCACCCCGCCAGCTGTGCTGAATATGTGTTCTGAGATAATGCTGGCTTCACTAAGTTGTTCCACGTATCCAGTTTACTGTCATGGATGTTAATTACAGCTTCTCCTCACCTGTATAGGTATAAAAATTAACCCAAACATCTTTTCCCATTGACTTTAATGGGGTTCAAGTTCGTATCGATCCTCGAATAGAACACCACTACTGTTCGGAGTTCGACTCGAACTCAAACATTTTACTGTTCACTCATCACTAATCATAAACAAGTCCCCTATCTGCCCCCCACCTTAACCCCGTGTAGCTTTAGGCTGATCTCTCACCTTCCTCATGATCAAGGATACCCCATGATTTGAGATTTTGCATGGTGCCCCAGATTGATGTTGGTTGACAGTCATTTTGTATTTCTTCCATTTTCTTACTTTTGCACCAACAGTTGTCTCCTTCCACCCAGCATCTAACTTATGATTTGGTAGCCCATTCCAGCTTTGTGCAGGTTTATGATCTTATCCCTGACATCCTTAGAAAGCTATTTGGTCTTACCCATGTTGTAAAGGTTAGAGTCTGACTGATTAATTGAGTCTATGGACAGGAGTCTTTTATAAAGGTGACTATTTATGACAGCTGTCTTTAATGCAGGTAATGAGTTGATAAGGAGCATCTAATTGGTCAGCAAAATGCAAATAAATGTATATAGTTCATACAATGTGATTTTATGGATTTTATTTTTGATATTCTATCTCTCAATGTTAAAATTAACCTACCCACCCTGGTATTCAATCTTACTGTTCGCAGGTCAGCGAGATTTTACTGGGAGTTTTCAATCAGAGGATCCTTCCTGACCTCTTATCCTTCCTTTTGAATGTCCCCCCAAAGGGTCTTTCTAAAAAGGCCTCAAAACTTCTTCTTCATATTCTCACAGCTGCAAAATGTCTGATAGAAGCTTTTTGGAAACAGACCAAACCTGCCCACATTGATCCATCCGGACCAGGTGGGTTTCACCCCGGGTCGAGAGGCTAGGGACAATACGTTGAAGACATTGGATGTTATCCATTATGCTCAGTTGCACGGGGAACCCTTGATGATCCTGTCTCTTGATGCTGAGAAAGCTTTTGACAGGATCTCTTGGGAGTCTCTGACTGATACCCTCCAGCATGTGGGACTTGGCCCCATCTTCACTGGCAAAATCCTAGCGCTTTATCAGAACCCCTCTGCGAGAATTAAAGTCAATGGTGCCTTGTCAGGCCCCGTGAACATACTCAATGGTACTAGGCAGGGATGCCCCCTGTCGCCGCTATTGTATATCTTAATCATGGAACACATACTGGCCGCTGTGCGTTCCAACCTGGACATCAGGGGTATTACGATTGGAGGGCAGGAGCTTAAGTGCTCAGCTTTTGCGGATGATTATTTACTCTACCTTAAGGACCCCTTCATATCTCTCCCCTCCTTGATGTCCGAGTTGGACAAATTTAGCCTGTGGTCTAACTACAAAATCAATTATTCTAAATCTGAAGCCTTGAATGTCTCTCTTGACCAGTCCACTGCTCTGGCCATTAGATCTAACTTTCCCTTCTCTTGGCCTGGGAGGGAGATTTCATATTTGGGATTAAAATTCCTAAGGACCTGTCACACCTGTATGATTGCAACGTTCATCCCTTGCTGGTTAATATTTCTCGGCGTCTGGGGGATTGGGGACGGGGGGACTTCTCATGGTTTGGCAGAGTGAATATTATTAAAATGTCCATACTCCCGAAACTCCTATACCTGGTTCAGACGGTCCCGATTCCCTTGCCCCCACTATTCTGGGTTAAACTCCAACGTTGTATCACCGAGTTCATATGGCACTCCCACCGCCCGAGGCTCAAACGGGAACTGCTGTCTAGACCCAAAACGGAGGGGGTGTGGGCTTGCCCGATTGCAAGGTCTTATTACCTGCTGCTGCCTATGCTAGGTTTTTGACTTGGTCCATGGCCCCCAGATAAGCTCTGGGTGGGCATTGCGCAAACAGTCTCTCCCTGGGCGATAATCTCCCTCCCATGGGCCCAGAGCCTCTCGACCCGTGACCCCAGACTTTTGTCTTTCAGCACAGCCCACACGCTCTCTATAATAATGAAATCTAAGGCCCCGGCCCCCTTATTAGACTTAACCGGCCCTCTATTCCCCATTTCGGATAATCACTTATTCCCCCTGGGCGCCTCAGGGCGGTCCTTCCTGGGGAGTTCTAAATATCGCCCCCTCCTCTTAGCACAGATTCATAACAGGGGTGCCTTATTACCCCTGGCCGATCTGACCCAGGATTGCCCTCCATCTGATAGGTACAGGTTTGAATAGCTGCAGGTTCGGCACTTCTTTACTTCCATCATAACAAGGAAGTTGTCTTTTAGAGCACTCTCCTCCATTTGAGGAACTATGTGTTGCCCCATCGCTCCCCGGCCACCGGACCTCTCTTCTCTACCAATGTTAACTCTCCTCCACCTGTCAGGACCTCCCTCATTACTGTAAGGCCTGGGAAAGAGAGCTTCAGAGGACCTTTACGGTTGATCAATGGAGAAAGTGCTTTTTTCTCACACATAAAGCAGTGATAGCCTGCAAGGCGCAGGAGACAAGCTTTAAGATTTTGTCTAGGTGGTATAGGGTGCCGACCCTGCTCCACAAATGGTACCCTAATGTCCCGGACACCTGCTGGAGGTGTAATTTAGAGGCAGGGTCTATGTCCCATATCTGGTGGGGGTGTCCAGTCTTGCAGCCCTTCTGGAAAAAAGTCTTTCAGGCCATCTCGGACTGTTGTGGGACCTATATTCCGGAATGTCCAGAGGCGGCTCTTTTATTTATGTTCCCCTTCTCGCAGTCCTCTTACAAGAAATCCTTGATTAGACATTTACTACAGGCGGCAAAGACGGTGATCCCTCGCCGCTGGCGTCAACCCATTCCCCCGTCCATTGCTGATTGGGTGGAGGAGGTGTCTTCTACTCAATGTATGGAGGAGTTGGTCGCCCATAGCCCCGAGGAGTCACTTAAAGTCCTGCACACTTGAAGGCCATGCACCCTTTATCAATCCTCCCAGGAATTTCTGGCTGTTTTAGGGTGAGGCTGGGCACACCCCTTGGCCCTACCACTCCCCCCACTGTGGGGAGGCTGGCTGTGGTGGCTCGCCCATGGCGGTTGAGTATTCCTTTATAGGGTCAAACTCTTCCATTGTATAGCCTTCAATGAAGTGATTTGTGCTCCCCAGGCGTCTGGCGGTGTGGACTCCCTTTCCCTCCCTTCTCCCCCATCTTCCTTTTATTTGTTGTGATCATTGGAGTTTCGAGACCACTTTGATTTGCAGACATCCAGAGCGCGGGCCTATTGCCGGGGGCTGTCAGCCCCGCCGCCCAGTTTTGGATGTTATTCATGACTCTCTGATTTGTAAACATATATGTCGGTGGTCATAGTGCCCAGGACCTACTTGATGATGCTGCGCTCACTGATTTGCCTGTTGTACTAACACTGTAGTGCCTTTGCTCATTTTGTGGTTATGTGTTTATTATATGCTTATTGAAAAGTTTGAATAAAAATCTATTATAATGAAACAGACCAAACCCCCGTCAATGCATGATCTGCACTCGAGGATTTGAGAGGTCTAACGAATAGAACGCCTCACTGCCTCTCTGCAAAACAATTCGGATCTGTAAGATGAGGTTTGAGCTACTTGGGTTTCCTCATTAGTGTCATAAGTTCTATGCTCTATCACACCCCCCCCCCCCCTTTTGTGCCTGTAGTCCTGTGTTTGTCTCATACTTTCTTCTGGATTGAATTTGTTTCAGGTTATTGAATCAGTCTCTCCGACCAAGACATTTCTTTCTTCATGCTCTTTTTACCTTATATCTGTAAGGGTTCGGTGGATTCGCTGGACCACCGCAAGTGATGGTAATTAAGCCACGCCAGGGAGCGGAGTCTAAGTAGCCCTCGGTATTCACCAGAGCCCGCCGCAAAGTGGGATGGACTTGCTTGCAGGTCGCTACCCCAGACGCCACGTGCTTGCGATGGTGGCCGGTGCACTGCATTGTACAGAATCGTAATCCAGAGGCGTAGTCAGGGACAGGCAGGATGTCAGGGCAGGCGGTAGAGGTTTGTGGTCAGAGACGGGCAGAAGTTCAGGGCAGGCGGCAAACAGGCAAGGTCAGGAAACGTAGCGGAACAGACTGGTACATGGGTCATCAGACAGGACTTCCAACACTCTCAAGACTTGCTAACGCACACCAATGAAATGGCAGAGAGTGCAGGGGGCGTGAACAATATATAGGACCAGCGTCCGACAATTAGCAATTATCAGCACGCTGGCCCTTTAAATCCAGAGAAGCCGTTGCGCGCCCTAAGCAGCGGCGGCCGGCACAGACAGGAGCAGGGGAAACAGGAGCGAGGACGGGTAAGTGACTAGGTACCGCAGCCTGGGCAGCAGGGGGATGGTCGCAGCCGGCAGCGGCACCCGCGCCGAATCCCCTGCGGGCAGGGGGGCGGCCACGGGGGGCGACGGCTCCCGCGCCGGAGCCCATGACAATATCATAGACACTGTATATGTTTTCTTACTTTCTTTGCATAATAAGTATTATAACTATGTCGCTGTTTGTATTTTTTATAAAAAAGTTCAATAAATATTCAATAAAAAATATAAATAAATAACCTACCCTTAAAATTATAGACTGTTCATGTCTTTGTCAGTGGGCAAACTTACACAATCAGCGAGGGATCAAATAATTATATCCTTCACTGTGTGTGTTATAATATTATATATATATATATTATATTATATATATATATATATATATATATATAATATATATGATATATATATATATATATTATATATAAAATATATATATATATATATATATATATATATTAATATATATATATATATTGTGAGCCGCAGGCGCTCTGGATCGCAGCAAAAGTCAGTTTGACAAGACTCAGACAGGTGTGTAGTCCAAATACGGTTGCTCCGTATTTTATTGGCACACTTCAAGCAAGACAGTGGCAACAATTGAAAAACGTAAAAACAAAACAAATGAAACAAACTCCTGCTCGTCTGAGCGCTGGCTAATACAAAGGTAATAGTTGTCCTCACTATACCTTAAACTCAGCCGTGGCTGTATGGGAGATCTTGCCTGTCTCCAGTCCACAACCTCTCAGGTCAAAACTTCTTTTGCCTTGGGTAACAGCCACACCTAGTCAGCTGACTAGCTGACTTATTTGAGGCAGCCAAACTGTGGACTGGATCCTGGGGGGAGGGGAGCAGTCACCCACCCAACACTTTGACTGCTCCCGGTAAGAGCCGTCCCGGAGTAAGCTGTTAAACATGTGCCAACTACATATCGCAGCTGACAACAAAACAACGGCTCCTACCTCACCAAGGCCAGTACCTTGGTGACACGTAACTGCCACCTACCAGTGGGGGGCCCATGCGATTTTCCTTTTTTTTGAAGTCGCTTGCCACCCAAACACCCTTTGGGGGAAATGCAGAACCCTGGGGGAAATATATACCCCCATTGCAGACTCTTCCGGCTCCCCATTTTAAACATATCCCCCCCCCTCTGCTCACCCCCCGGGGGGAGGACCCCCCGGGCCCCTTACCCCAATAAACCCGGGGAAAAAGCATCTGCTTTCCCTTTGTTGTGACCCGGGGGAAAATTTTCCCAAAAGAAAAATTTTTAAAAATCTTGAAAGGCCCAAAAAACCACCTGGTCCCCTCTTGCATTTTTTCCCCTTATTCGGGGCCCACCCCATTTTAAGGGGGGAGTGGGTCAGTAACAACCTGAACTGCCCCCCTAGTATAGTATTTCAGTGATTAAATTGCCCATTTCAAAGCCAAACATTCCCTTTCTATGATAGCAAAGTTCTTTTTCCCCCGATGCCCAAATTCCTGCTTGGGAAAACACTAGGGGGGTGTTTTTTTCCCCGTCAACCCCCTGGGACGGGAACTGCCCCAGTCCCCCATTAGAGGCATCTCCCTTGACCATAAACTCGGTTTTAAAAAATTGGGGGGAAATTTAAATTTCTGGCCCCTTTTTACATAACATTTTCTTTTAATTTCCAAAAGTTTCCCCTCTGCCTTTCCCTCACCCCTTTTTAAACCATTGGGGGTTAGCCCCCTTTTGGGAGGTCTGTGAGAGGGGGCTGCAATTGTGGCAAATTTAGGCAAAAACCTTTCCCATATACCCGGCAATCCCAAAAGAAGGCCCTGATTGTTTTTTTTGACATGGGTTTTTGGGCCCCAATTTTTGATACCCCCCAATTTTATCCCCCTGGGGGCCCTTGTTAACCCCCCGGGACCAATCTGTCCCCCAAAACCGGGGCCCTCCTGAGGCCTATTGCACTTTTTTTTTTGGGGTTTTGCCTTTTTAAAGCCCGCCTCCCGAATGGAACCCGGGACCGCCGGGACCTTCCCGGGAATGGGATTCCCAGTCGGGTGCTGAAGATGCCCACGTAAACCCTGATAGGCGGCCCATAATTTTAGGGGGGCTGTAAGACGGGGATCCATTAATCTCTGGAACGTGGCGGGGGCCACCGTGGGGGGCCAAAAGGGAGCACACTTTTGGGAAAAGGGCCCCTGGGGCGTGGAAAAGGCTGTTTTTCCCCCTGGTTTCCCTTTGGAAAAGTGGGACTGCCAAACCCCTTAGTTAGGTCAAGAGTGGAAAAGAAAATCTGGGGGGCCCCTAATCTTTCTAAAAAGGCTCTTTCCATTTCTTGGATGGGAAATTTCCCGTAAAATTTTGAAATCTCTTTTAAAATTTCCTGAAGTCATTGCAAAAATCTTATGCTCCCCGGGGTCGGGTTTAGTAATGAGTACTAGGGGGCTGGACCCCCAAATTGTGCCCTTTTCTATAACCCCAAAGTGACAGCTTTTTTTTGTCCTCCTCCGAGAGGGCCTGTTTTCTGGGCCTCGGGCACCCGATGGGGCCCTTAGCCTAAATTTTTGGGCCTGGCCCCTTTTTACTATCTCTTGCTTGTTGAGACTTTTTTCAAACCGGGGTAAATCGGAAAAACACCCCCCTGTTTTTTTCCCCAGGAACTCCTTTACCTCTTGTATTTTGGACTGCTGAAAAACGAATCGGAGATTTGGACTTCTGGTAGCTCCTTATACGCCCTCCCTAGGCTTACTTACACCAATGAGAGTTCCCCGTTTCCCCAAAAATTTGAGAAAGGGTTCACATGATAAATTTTTTAGGGGGTTTCCCTTTTTCCCGGGCCCTGATATCCCTTTTTATTTACTTCACTGATTTTCTCTCTGACCTCAAAAGGGAAACCTTGCCACTTTCCCAAAAATTTTTACTTCCCGCCGGGGAACCAGCACCAAACCACGGTAAACCAGGCTGAAAGGACCTTTCTTTGCCGACCATTAAAATACCGGGCTTGGCCCCCTTTGCGCTTGTTGCATATTCCCCCTTTCACAATTGGCATTACTGGCCGCAATCCAATCTTGCATCTCACCCACTTTGCTCAATACATGGGGGTGGGGCGTGTGCCTGCCCCCCAAGGTCCCCCTTAGCTATTTTCCAAAACCCCCCCGGGGGATGTCTACTGTAAACAGTTCAAATGGGGAAAACCCTGGGGAAAGCCTGCGGAACCCCCCCTTATAAAAAAAATTTAAAAGTACGGCAAAAACCCGGGTCCCATTTTTTTCCCGCCCTTGTAAACCCAAACCTTTTTTACCCCCCCCCTTAAATGCCCCTTTTAAAACCCTTTTCCCAAACCGGGCCCATCAGTCCTGGGGGTGATATACTGAGGTTCCCCGGGTTGAAATAATACCAAAAAGAGGCGACACGGGTTTTTTTCCCAAAAACCTTGGACATGAAGGGGGGTCCCCTAAACAGTGAGGATTTCCTTGGGAACCCCTGCCCCGGGTAAACATGGGGAAAAAACATTTCCCCCTTGGCAATCCCCTTAGATGAGGTTTTTTTTTTAGGTGGGGATGGTTTTCCGGGAAATAACGGGTGGCTTTGTCAAGCCCCACCAAGATGTGTTGGGGGGCCTCGGGCCCGACTTAGGAAGTGGCCCTACAAGGTCCATAGTATGCGCTCAAAGGGCACTTCAATTATCGGGAGCGGAACTGGGGGGTTTCGAAGGGTGGCCGCGGGGGAATTTAAACCCGGCACTCTGGAAAAGGAAATGACAAAAAACCTCTACCGCTTTATATATCCCGGGCCAAAAAAAAATTTTGCTAATGGGGCCCCCCTGGTCTTGTTACCCCTAAATTTCCCCCAAGCAATGTAAATGACCCAGCTCCAAAACCAAGCCTTTTCATGGCTGTGGCACTAAAAAGTTGTTCCCAACCTTTGGGTGGGGTTTTCCTTTTTCCCTTTTAAAGGGGGATTATTAGTACTGGGGAAATGGGGGTACCCCAAACTGGAAATCGGGGTTTTTGCAAAAACCCCATTTATGACCTTAACACCCCCTCCAGGCAAATTTTCTAGGTTTGGAATTTCCCTTTTAAATTTTTCTTTCCCCAAAAATTTTCCCTTTTGGGGACCTGTAAGGTGGAAAAAAATCAACCCAGGGGGGGTTTTCCCCCCGAGGTCTCCCGCCAGGACCACTAAGGGAAAAGGGTATCAGGACCCTCCCGATACCCCTGTCACGGGAAATTACAGGTTCACATACTTTTAAAACATACTTTTTTTCCACCTTGGCCTGCTTTTTTCCCATACTTTCCCAAAAAAAGGGAAAATCCCCGGCCCATTATTAAAATGGTTTCATTAAGTCCTTTACCACGCCCCAAATTTGTGGGTCCAAAGGACCCGCATGGAGTTCTCTATCGTGACGATTGCTGTTGGATAGCCTTTGGGGTTTCCCCCTGTATGCCAAAACCCCCCCCTAGGCAGCGGGGCTGGGGTTTTTTCCCGAGTCCACTAAGTTGGCACGGGCTTTGGTAACCAACTTCCAGAGTCCATCCCAAAGGCCCAAACACCAAGGGGGCCCCCTTTTCCGCACCGGGCATACTTGGGCCCGGTTTGCTCATGTTGTCTCTTGTGAGCAGCACAAACGGCCCCGGGAAAATAAGACCTGCTCTCCCGAAGCACACTCCAAGGGCCCCGGGGCCCGCACCGGGCAATTGGTAGCAACATTCCCCGTCCATGGGGGGCGCCGCAAACCCCTATCGGGGTGCGGGGCCGAAGCTTATTCCCTTTTGGGACTTGGCCCCCGTTTACCCGGGACGCTCTGGGGAAAAAGTGCCACCCTCCTTAGGGTACAGTCATTCCCCCCCCAAAAAGCAGGAACAGTCTTACCGTTTTGCCCCCCTCTCTGGGGTTTCCCCGGAGCAGGGAAAATCCGAAAAGGGAAGGGCCTCGGGGGGCAGTAAAACTTCCACGATGGACACTATGTCATCCACACTTTTCGGGGCGAGTAAACCCCAAACAGGCTGTATCCTCACCGGAAGAGACGGAAAGAATCGGTCGCCCTACGACCCCTTCCCCGATTTGGGCCGGTGGGGAGCTCCCCCGGCTGCAGCCACTTGCTGGTTAGGTGGTATAGGGGGGGTAAAAATTTGGGACCCCCGCTGGTTTTTTTTGCAAACGTTTCTCCCAGGTTTAAGGGCCCCGCCGTGCGCGGACCGCCAAGGTAACGCCCAAAACCGGGGGCCCGTATTTTTCCCCCTTCGCCGTGTATAAACCCTGGGGGTCCTGGACTTGCAGGTCGAAATACGCTTTTTTGGGTTTTACCCTCAGGAAGGGGGCCCCAAAACGTTTAAACCCACTGGTCTTTTAGGCCCCGCTGTTTCCCCCTTTAGCGATTCTTTTTAAACGGACCAAATAGCCTTCATTTAAACCCCGCGTCCAAATTTTTTTCCCGCGGGCCCCCCTGCCCACTGACGGGTGCCGGCTGCAACCCCCGAGGGAAACCCTTGTCTCCCCTGTTAAAGCCCTTTCAGAAACCTGGTTCATACTGTGCTGTTTTTGTGGCCGTGGCCTGGTGCACCTGCAGCAGCAGCGATTGGTTTTCAAATTTGGGGCTTTACCCCCCCTTTTTTTTCGTGCACCCCGTTTTTTTATATTGCCGTGGCCCCCTGTTTTGCAGTAACGGCTTGTTGGAGTCCCGAGGTTTTTTTGAACCAGCTGCTTGATCAGCTCCTCCATTTTAGCATTTCCCCCTGTGGCGTTTGTTGGGAGCTTTCACCCCCGGACATGGGTTTACCACACCACTCTGTCTTCCCTTTTAATTTTGGCCCCCTTTGCATTCCTTCCCCCCATATGTTAGCCCCAGGCGCTCTGGGATCGCACAAAAGTCCCGTTTTTACAGAGACTCAGACAGGGGTTAGTCCAAATACGGTTGCTCCGTAAATTTTTTGGACCCTTCAAGCAAGACAGTGGCAACAATTGAAAAACTAAAAAAAACAAATTGAAACAAACTCCCCGCTTCTTTTGGCCGGGTGGCTAATACAAAGGTAATAGTTGTCCTCATATACCTTAAACCAGCCGTGGCTGTATGGGAGATCTTGCCTGTCTCCATCCCAAACCCCTCAGGTTTAAAACTTTCCCTTTTTCCTTGGGGAAAGCCACACCCAGTCCCCTGACTAGCTGCTTTTAAAAGAGGGGAGCCAACTTTGGGGGATCCTGGGGGGAGGGGAGGGAGTCACCCACCCAACACTTTGACTGCTCCCCCGGGAAGAACCCTCCCGGGAGTAAGTGTTAAAACCCTGTTTCCAACTAATATCGCAGGGTACAACCAAAAAAACGGGTCCTACCCCACCAAGGGCCCGTACCTTGGTGACACGTAACTGCCAACCCCACCCGTGGGGGGACCATTCGACTTTTCCCTTTTTTTGAATCGCCCTTTCCAACCCCTTCATTTATGGTGCATGCAGAAAACCCGGCGGGGAAAATATACAATTGCAACCCCTTCCGGCTTTCCATCTTACAAAAAAATGTATATATATATATATAAATATATATATATATATATATATTTATAAATTATATATACATATACACTCACCGGCCACTTTATTAGTTTCACCATGCTAGTAACGAGTTGGACCCCCTTTTGCCTTCAGAACTGCCTCAATTCTTCGTGGCATAGATTCAGCAAGGTGCTGGAAGCATTCCTCAGAGATTTTGGTCCATATTGACATGATGGCATCAACAAGGCATTTCCGCCCACAGGACTGCCGCTCACTGGATGTTTTTTCTTTTTCGGACCATTCTCTGTAAACCCTAGATATGGTTGTGCGTGAAAATCCCAGGAGATCAGCAGTTTCTGAAATACTCAGACCAGCCCTTCTGGCACCAACAACCATGCCACTTTCAAAGGCACTCAAATCACCTCTCTTCCCCATACTGATGCTCGGTTTGAACTGCAGGAGATTGTCTTGACCATGTCTACATGCATAAATGCACTGAGTTGCCGCCATGTGATTGGCTGATTAGAAATTAAGTGTTAACGAGCAGTTGGACAGGTGTACCTAATAAAGTGGCCGGTGAGTGTATATATATAATATATATATATATATACAGTGTATATATATACACACACACTTATATATATATATATATATATATATATATATATATATATGTACACACACGCACACACATATATACACACACATGTCTATGAGTTAAAGGGTATTTCTTTTATATGCATTTATTGATACCAGTGTTGGAGAAAGTAAATACTGTATATCAGTGTTCTATTTTTTGGATTTTAATTATTTCATTCTCACTGTAAATATTAAGCAATATGTATAGTTGATTTATATACGGTACAAATGCCTTAAAAGGATTATGAAGAAAATGATCCAGGTTGCATAAATACATAAATATATATTCAGTTTAATAAGGCAGAGAAAAAATGATTGATAGATACATGTGAAAACTGCATGTCATTTGTACAATGCAATGACGAGAGAGCACCCCCTTCCGTAGTAATATAAAGAGATAAGTGAACTAGTTAAAGGGGATTTATCGTTTGAGCTGCTCGTGCTGTTCTGCTAATTTTCTCAGATTGAGTTTGAAATCCAGGGGCGTGTTCTTCCTCTCAGCAGGTGTGTCTCTCCTCCCAGGATGTGTGTCTCTACTCAATGAATAAATTTGACATCATCATTTTGTTTTAAGCAGGGGATGCAGAGTGTTGTATGGATATAACAGCTCTGTAGCCTCCTGCATGCTTACGTCTGCAGCCTTGAGGCTCCACAAGCTGCAGCAAGCACCTATTATATTTATTATATCTCTTAGTTTACACACTGAAAGCCATCAGCTTTAACTTCTGTTCTAGTGGTATTCAACCAAATTGTACTGACAACAGGCAGAGATCTTTACTCAACTACAAGGCCAAATGTCAGCTTCAAGTAAAGATCTCTGCTTGCTATCAGTGATATGAGTGAAAACAGAGGGGGGGAGAAGCAGATCAGATTTCAGAGAAGAACCTGCTTAACCTGGAACTGACTTGGGCTGATGGTGTAGCGGTAGAGTGTTGGTTTTGCAATGAAGGGGTTTGGAGTTCTAGTCCCCTCACAGGGTTTATTCACCCCCCCCCCCCCTAAATTCTACACATATGTAGAGAGACCTAAAATATATATGTCAATCTCTATAATGATATATATACACATACATAACTCCCCTATATCATGTCTCATCCCTGAGAGTATATGCATTGTATCACATGTGTTGGAAGTGCTTGGTGTGACTGTGAGGATGGGACACTATATAGGGGAGCTTTCTGTGTGTGTGTGTGTATATATATAAAATTATAGATATCTACACATATATTTTCATATATTTACATATCTGTACAATTTATAAAAGAAAAAAAAAGAAAAAAATCGATGGGGACTTGAACTCCCAACCTCTGTCTTTCCAAGCTGATCACCTATGCACTGTACTATACAAGCAGCTCACACAGATACAGTGTTGAATCCTTATGTTATACAATACAGATGATGACGTCATAAGGAGGCGGGGCTTGCATTCGATCTGAGGAACAGAACGCCTTCTTTTCAAAGTTCAAACTGAACCTGTGAGGAGGTGAATCAACCTCTTGGCAAAAGCCCTTTAAACAGGCAGTAATTGCCCAGATCATCACCATAGAGCTGAGATGTACATAGAGCCAGCAGACTCTGGTTTCACTATCGATTTTAACAGCTCAGAGGGGAGTAAACACAGAGTGTGCAGGCAGCCAATCACAGCGCAGGGGGCGTGGCCATGACATTTCCTGTCTAGGGGCATATCCCAACAGGCTGAATGAAATGTCAGCCAGCCAATCACAGTGCAGGGGGCGTGTCTACGGCACAGGAATCGACCGGGGGCGTTCTGACCCAGCAACAGCAGAAATAAAAGACAGATTTACAGCGAAGCTGATATCTGCTAAACCAAGTGACAGAGGTAATGCAACCCAATTACAAAAGTGCTTATTTTTACTGTCCCCATAATCTGAGACATGATCTTTGTAACGATAAAACCCCTTTAAACATTAAGTAAATAACTGAAATGCAGCTTTGATAATATGCTATAAAATGATTCTCTGTGCTTGAGTAAGAAACCCTTGGTTGCAGAGCAAAATGTTCATAAAGTTATAGCTGAAAAAAAAATAGATTAAAAACATGATTGATTTAATCAAGCATTAAAAAAGTATTCATAGGATTGAGCTTAGCATTAGCCATTAACATTAGACAATATCGCTGATAAGTTGTTTATGTATTGTTTATTGATTTTATTGATTTTTTTATTGATTTTATTGTATTCTGTGTTTAGAATGATTACAAAAACTCCTTTTAGGGTATTTTCACATAGGTAAAATTCAGCGCGCATTTCGCGTAGTATTTGCACTCTAATACGAGCGAGATGCGCGCTGAAATTACGGTTATTACGCCTCCTCTTCCCTGGCGTCTATGAGGCCGGCAGGCTGTATGCGCCGATCACCGTGACTCCCAAACACCCGGAGTAATTGCGGGGCGTATTGTACACCCTGCAATTATGCCGTGTGAACATAGCCTTAACCATTAACCATTAAGCAAC
>JAODAL010052555.1:0-25890 GCA_025379985.1 Phyllomedusa bahiana
ACCCCTTGCCCCCGGGCCCCTGACATTCAGTATGTGGGGGTTATTTCAGTGGGGGAAAAAAAGCTGAGCACCGCCCCGGCATTGTGGGCAGAATTAGGGGAATCCCCCCCCCAGCCAAATTTAACCCCTACAGCACCAAAGATAGGAGAGGGCTCCCTTCACCAGGTCCCTGCCAACCCCAGTAATGAGACTGTAAGGCCTCCATTCAGCGGGTCTGGTCGAGCACCCCTCAGGTGCACCCTCATTCTTCCCAGGTGTCCCTCTTTTTAAAAATTTTTTCGGGCCCAAAAACCACCCCACCCACTTACTTCCTTTTTATGGCCTTTTTTGCATCAATGAAATTATGGTCCCCAAAAAAGCATCTTCCTGGTTCCTTCCCTTTAAATTTTGGTTACATTTTCTTATTTAAGTGTGGCGGGGGCTAAACGGCCCGCTGTTGAAAGTACGCACTGGCCAGCACGTTCTCCAACAGCGCTCCGTCCCCGCTCCCATTCACTTTTAGATTTCCCAGAACGAAATGACATCACTTCATTTTACGGGTGTGTATTGTGCACCCGAGGAAAACCCTCAGAAATTTCATCTTGCCCCCAGTGCTAGGATTTTACCGTATTTGCGGGGAACATTTTGGGCGCATTAGAGCGCAATAACGCGCCAAAATATGCCCCACAAATACGTCGTCTGATGTAACCTAATAATTGGTCACAATTTGGACTGGAAAAATGTCTGTATTTAGCTGTTTTTTTGAAAAGTTTTTTAAGGGGGGGTTTTAAAAACGGTGTAATTTTAAAGGAAAAAAACGCCTTTGTTGCGCTTTTTTAAAAATTTCGAGCTTGCAAAAAGCCTAATTTTTAAAGCGATTCGCCCGGAGGGCCCGGACAGATCCTTTCCCCTTTTTTGCTTAAAAATATTTTTACGGGATCTAAAGCCCCAAAGAACTGACATGTAGGGTTTTCAGGCGGCGCAAAAAAATTTTGAAGGCGCCGGGGTAATTTTTAAATTTAAGCCAAAGAGGAGTGGACCTGAAAGTTGTTTTGGGCCTATTTGGGCACGGATTTTGCCGCATATTTCACCGTGTGAAGATACCCGGAGGAAAACCACACAAGTGTATAGGGGGTAACTGGGAAAAAAAACTACAAAGCTTGAAAAACACCAGACGTTTTTAAAAAGGGGGGTTCAAACAGGGGATCGCTTTTCTTTTTATGTCAAAAAAATTTTGCAGAAAAGAAATCACTTTGCAAAATTTGGGCCATTGCAGTGGCCCCACCCGGGTTTCCCAGAAATCCCCTCTTGTTTTGGGCTGGGTTTAGCTCCTCAGGTTTCCCCCATAAGCTACAGACCTGTTCCCTTCTTCCTGATAGGATGCCCGCATGGGTTAAAATAGCACAACATGTTTGATCTCACCTGATAGGCTGCCAGCGCTGGTTGCTATAGCTACAGACCTGTTCAGTCTCTCCTGATAGGGTGCCAGCACTGGTTGCTATAGCTACAGACCTGTTCAATCTCTCCTGAGAGGCTGCCAGCACTGGGTGCTATAGCTACAGTTCTGTTTGATCCCTCATGGTAGGCTGTCAGCACTGGTTGCTATAGCTACAGACCTGTTAGATCTCTCATGATAGGCTGCCAGCACTGGTCGCTATAGCTACAGACCTGTTCCATCCCTCATGATAGGCTGCCAGCACTGGTTGCTATAGCTACAGACCTGTTTACTCTCTCCTGATAGGCTGCCAGCACTGGTTGCTATAGCTACAGACCTATTCTATCTCTCCTGATAGGCTGCCAGCACTGGTTGCTATAGCTACAGACCTGGCCTACTGCGGGCCTAGTGGAAGCCAGTAAACACGCCCCTGAATTCAAAATGAAACCAAGAAAACAGGACTGAGGTGAGAGGAATCAATGTAGTGAGACAACCCCTTTAAGTTCTCGGAGCATCCAAAAAGCTGGGTGGTGAGCGCCATGACAGATGTATTGTCCTATAGACGCACAACGGTAAATTGTGTAAGTAAAAAAAACAAAATACATGTACTTGGTGGATTCACGTCGCATTTTTCCAAATATTTTTGCAGATTTTTTCATTGTTTTTTTTAATCAAAAATTGCAGAAGACGGACGTTAGCTGCAAGTCAGTCACATACAGGACTTTGCTATTTTCTTTGTTGCCTATTTTCGCTTTAGAGGTTTGGGGGTTTTTGGTCAGTTTCTGCAGAAGTCAATAAGCAGTGGAGGCCGGCACCCAAAAAACACAATGGTGTACGCATGGTGTGATGGTTGACGTTGAGGTCATGTGATGGACCACACAGTGTGTGATGGGAACAATGCACCAAAATAAAATATATAAAAAACACAAGTGCCAATACACACTTTGTATGAACGTACGATAGGAGTTACAGGAAGAAAAATACACGGTGATGAGGAGACTGCGGGGAAGTGATCTCTACAGAACAGGAGGGGTCAGTCTATAGTGAATGGTGGATCCTGTGTTATTTATATATAGGTGTTACCTGTCAGTGTAATCCCACCTGTGATGATGAGGAGACTGCGGAGAAGTGATCTCTACAGAACAGGAGGGTCAGTCTATAGTGAATGGAGGATCCTGTGTTATCTATATATAGGTGTTACCTGTCAGTGTAATCCTGTCTATAATGAGGAGACTGCGGGGATGTGATCTCTACAGAACAGGAGGTGTCAGTCTATAGTGAATGGAGGATCCTGTGTTATCTATATATAGATGTTACCTGTCAGTGTAATGCTGCCTGTGATGAAGAGACTGCAGGGAAGTGATCTCTACAGAACAGGAAGTGTCAGACTATTATTAGACTCTTGGCCATTGAGGACATGAAATTGCTTCGCTGTTTCCCTGTAGGAAGACGCCGGGAGATGTTGATCGGCCACACATGGAGGCAAATTAGTTACGATAAAGAAAGGAGTTTCCAAATTGGTCAAAGAAAAATTCTGAAATTGCAACAGAAGTTTAATTAAAAAAACCCTCTGGGCTCATGTGAGGACGGCGCTGGTTCCTCTATGGTTCTTCACGGAAGGGAAGTTTCAGTTCCACCTTTATTTATGATATATTAAACAGGCACCGTAACCGGACGGCGATCAAGCAACACGAAGCCACGAAAGACGCCGCAGCGACGCCAGAGAGCAGGGAACGGGACATTTTTTGTGTATTTTTAAACGCGTTTTCTTCATTTGTTGCCTTTTTTGTGTAGTTTCTTTAAGTATTTTTTTTCCTGCTTATTTTCATGACTTTTTTTTAGCACAAGGAAACTTCTTTGTTGTTGATTTGTGCGTTTTTCAGCGCGGTTTTCAGTCTGACATTGAAATACTGAGCTAGGGCGGTTTCCGGGCGTGTCCAAAACGCGTCAACACCAGGTCCAAAAACGCGGCACACCTGTGGATGATGTTTTGAAGCTCTCCATTGATTCCTAGGGAAGCTTATACAATTGACATGACACTTTTTTCAGTGCTGAAAGGAAGTGCGTAAAATGCGTGTGAAAAACGCGTCGTGTGAAATACAAGCCGGTTTTCCATAGGAGTCAATGAAAATGAACTGAGGGCATGTTTTAGGCATTTTAGACATTTTTGGCGAGGAAAACGCACGTTCAAAGTACGCAAAATACCCGTTCTTATTGGTTTGGTTATAAACAAGTCAGCTGTCTCCGTGTTGTCTGTGAATGTACAGCGCTGAATACACATCAGGGACTTGGGCACAGGTCAGCCCTCTTGAATGGGGGTAATCTGTGTCCTCAAAAGGGTGGTCAAGGCCAAAATGGAACTTTAAGGAGGAGTTCACACGATGCATTGCAATGTACATTGGTACACGGCGCAAAACGCGTTTATTGTATTTTCGAAATGACGTGCTTGCAAGCAGGGCTGTGGAGTCTGCAAGCCAAAGCACCGACTCCGATTCCACAATTTTCCAAACCTCCGACTCCCGACTCAGACTCCTGACTCCCTCATACACGGCGCATGTTTAAGTGATAACTTTACTGTAGTAAAATGGTCACATCCGGCTGTTTCTCACCTTATGATACAATAATCAAGCTATTTAGGTAGAACAGACACTGACAAGCAAAAGGGTAACAATGTTTTGATCTTTTGAACACTTGTGGGTAGAGCTGAAGAAAAAGCTGTGTTTGTATCCAAGCCCAGTCTGCACCAACATTGGGAATGTGTAGAAGAGACCTGGGATCAGATTTTGGTCAAGACCTGCTTGAATCTGAACCAGAGCCCAGAAGGATTCATGCAGTATTGAAAACCAAAAGGTGAATTTCCCAAATACTAACAAAATAATACAAATTAACACTTTGATTTTTAGGAGCAAAAGTGTAACTGAGCAGATGCTAAATACTTGCAAGTCACATTTATGTATAAGAGGTAAGATGACTGTATATAAAATTACAGTAGCCTCATGTACAAAGCTGTAGTGGATGGAGAGATATAGAGCCTGAAATTCACAAGTTCAAAACATTGTTACCCTTTTGCTTGTCAGTGTAAAATATATTTATTGGATATGACTTTAGGACACAAAAAAATTGTAAATATGCAAAACACTGCAGGAACATTTGTGGAGTCTCTGAATATGTTCTGAGAAATAGTATCGCCTCCATCAGATCCTGCATACATGACCTCACATCTGATCTCATTATTTCCAGGCTAGAGAACGGCCTCTCTACACTAACTTGGGGGCAAAGCGGTGACCACAGGGGCAACATCTCTAACAATGTCAGGGTATAAAGGAATTGCCTCAGCCACAGTCAGTTTTTTTTTTTTAACATATATTTTATTAGGTGACCATCAGTAACATAAATTGATATACAAAGAAACAATGTACAATATTCAGTAGCAATAGTTACAAAATAGGCACCAATTTTTAACAAGAGATACATATTCCACATCATATCATGAATAGCCCACACTTAAGCCATATCAATATATATATATATATATAATTAACTGATGTATCGAGAGATTTCTTTTTTTTTTTTTACAAGATGCCATTTATTTGGTCCTTTCCGAGGTACAGGGATGAAGCTGCAGTTTTACAAAACATCAAATATAAATAACCTGCAACAGTGCACACAGGTGGAGTATAGAAACGACAGCACCTGGCAGCAGCCGAGAGCTGCTCTACAGTAATCCACTGTCTGCCGTCACTGCCGCCATCGCTGCACGTTAGCACCCCCTGCAGGATGCAGTGGACGTCTGATGTGGCTGTATCGAGAGATTTCTAATTGAGGCTTAATACCCTGTTCTGCGTGATTCGCTACTCTCAATTTGATACTAATATCTCTGGAAGAACATATAAATGAAGTGCTAACATATTAAACTGTTTTACTCTAAGGCGTATCATGGATATAGAAGAACGGTCTTGTGGCGTAGAAAGCAGATAATCCTAGGCATAAACACATAAACACATATCTAAAAACAGCCAGAATGAAGCGCCTTTCCTCCCATTTTGGTATTACAATAGATTTACCCAACTTTAGGAGGAAGGGTAGAGAGGGGGAAGGAGGGGAAGGGCAAAGACGGGAAAGATCCCTCACAAATAATATAGCGTATCATCACATCTTATCTGTCTCCACTTTTACTAGGGAAATGGTCATCCCGGTTATGGGCAGTTAACAGTTTGGTGGGATTGTGGTTGTAAGCTTCCCAGCGTCCCTCTCTGAACTTCCCTTAGGTACCAACCCGTGTTCTGAAATATCTCTGCTAGTTTTTTTATTTCGCTCGGTGAATAGAAACTTTCCAGATGATACATGACTAGGGAACGTATAGGTTGTCTAAGATAGGGAAGAAAGGTTACAAGAGAGGAATTCCCACACTGGGTAGGTGATCTTATCATGTGATTATTCCTTGATGAGGAAAGGGTGGTTTCATAAAAATTTTTGGGGATAGATTTTTCCATTTCCAGGGTGTCTGGTGGGTGGTAGGGGAGGGGCTTTATAGGGATTATTTAAGTTTGGCTCGGTTTATCTTTTATGGATGTTATTATAATTAAATGGAGAAGTTTAAGTGTTAACAGAGCATTTAAATGTTACATATTGAAGTTTTATCTATATATTGCGATGTGATTGTTTGTAAAGGATGATATCTTTTCTTCTCAATAAAAATCATTGTTTAAAAAAAAAAAAAGAAACTTTCCAGAAATACCCTCCATTTATCAAAAAAGCTTTTTTGCCATCGACTCCTTGTGACGTTCGGTATAAATTTGGTCAGCCATCGCGTATACCTTAGTCTGGTCTATTACCATACTAATTGTTGGTACCGTTGGGTCCCAACCATTTGGGGTCAGCAGACAGCGTTTGGGCCCTTTTTTTAGCAAAAATAATATGTATGATTGCTGGTAAATTATATTCCATTCGCTGTTCCGCAGATCCCGTAGACCCCGTTGCTTGACCATGAAGCAGGAAAACTATTGGTGACATATGAATTTTCCCCTTCCACAAGGATGCTATAATATCTTTTACCTCATACCAAAATTCTTCTACTTTCGGACATGTCCAGAGGCCATGAAACAAATTGGCCCTTGTTCGTTTTGCATTTGGGCAAGAAGTGATCCTATCTGGGAAGCCGGCGTGGGGGGGATGTCAAATGCATATATTGCTGCATGCATCATCTTGAAATAAGTTTCCCTCCATGCTTCGCTAATGACGTGTTTTCGTATTGAGTTCCATCCCCTAATGATGTCCACCTCCGCATCATCTTTACCCAACCAGCGACCCCATTTCTTAAAGCCATCTCCAGGGGCAGTTCTAATGTATTTGTCTCTCAGAATGCCATACAAATCTGAAATTGATTTTCTCTGGGAGCCTGTTCCCATTAAGTAATCAAATTCGTTTTTACCCCTTTCTTTGCGTATGTCCTTCAGCCTGGTGTTACACAAGGATTTAATCTGTAAATATTGTAAAGTCTGGGAGTTGGTAACCCCAAATTCTTGTTTTATTTCCTCAAATGATTTGTATCTATTTTCTGTTGGATGAAACAACTGTGCTAATGTAGTTATTCCTTTCGTGATCCAATCATCAAACCACTTATTTCTTTGCCCATGGAAATTCTCTATGATCCCAAAGGGGCAGATATTTGGATATCTGGTGTGGCCAACCCAAAACCTTTCTTAATTCTCTCCAGGTAGCTATGGTATCTCTAAGTAGTACTGAGTGTTTCGCCATATCGTTTGTGTGTGCTTTTCTTTTTATGTAAGAGGCTGGTCAGTTTTTTTTCCCCTGCTAAACTTTCCTCTAAGGCCCAATCTGAATAGAAGTTTGTTTTATGGATCCAGTCTAAAATGTGTCTAGTTAAGCATGCAATAAGTTGGAGATCCACCCACTTGACTCATCTTCATCTGCCCGGCTGCGAGAACGGCCTTCTCCTACGACCGCGATTCCACCTATGGTTCCCACCCGACCTCCAGCCAAGGACCGTGACGCTCACTGTAAATTTTATCTCATCTCGATTCTAGAGCAGCCCTGTAAGTAACCCCCCCTGGTTAAAACGATTTAGTTTATTAATATTACCCAAGTGCCAGGTTAAAAGTTATGGTTTAGTTTGGTTTTGTGCTGGACTCTTTTTTTTTTTTGGGAGGGGGGGGGGGGGGCTGGCATTGTATTATTTACCAGTACAGAGAGTCCCAGCACTACCTCATAGGTGTGTTAGTCCAATTGTGACTGTTACTTTTTTATTCCTATGATGACGGATATATTTTGTATGCTTTGTCTGTTGTAAGCTGACACTACCTTGTTTCTCTTATGCCCAATTCTGTTTATATATTTCAAACTTTGAATAAAAATTATGTTTTATATAAAAAAAAAAAAAAAAAAAGCATGCAATATTGTAACTCCGTAAATTAGGGAGATTCAATCCCACCTCCGCCTTATGGGCCTGTAATTTTGCCAGGGCTATTCTTGGTTTCTTTCCCCTCCAAATAAAGTGAGATATCATCTTATTAAAAGCTTTTACATCCTTGTGTCTGATTAGTATTGGTATGGTCTGTAGGGGGTATAGTAGACGTGCAAAAGTTACCATTTTGACTAAGTGAACTCTCCCTAAAAGGGATAGAGGTAAATCCTGCCATCGTCGGAGCTCATTTTCGATTTTTTCAAATAGTGGCTGATAGTTCAATTGATATAGTGAAGCCGGGGTATGCCCAATCTTAATCCCTAAATATTTGATGGACTCTTTTGCTACTCTAATCCCCGCAGCTTTGATTGCTGCATTGCCTTTGGATGATTCCGTTCCAAGCCATAATAGTTCACATTTATCTCTGTTGATGTGGTACCCAGAGAAGGAACCGAAGTGTAGCCACAGTCAGGTCTGATGAATGGTTGATCTTCTACTTCTTTGAAAGCAGGTGAAACATTTTGCTGGAATCTGTTTGCCCTGGAGCGTGATCTTTCCCCTGAGGCAGCGCTTTGCCTGCTCCATGTCATCAATTACACTCCTCATGTGATGAGGCTGAAGATATGGGAGCAGTAGCACTGGCCGGACCCAATGCCTCTTGCGCTTTGCCTGCTCCATGTCATCAATTACACTCCTCATGTAATGAGGCTGAAGACATGGGAGCAGTAGCACTGGCCGCACCCAATGCCTCTTGCGCTTTGCATCAAACTAACTGGACCAACTAATTATATATTTTGGGAGTCGGTCCATTTTATGACGACTCCGACTCCTGCAAAGTAGGCACCGACTCCGACTCCACAGCCCTGCTTGCAAGCGCCTAATTTCATGCGAATGCAATGCACAATGGCCTGAGGCGGATATGTGACTCCTATCCTTATTTATTAGACGGCACCTATACGCCTGAAAGACTCGGGACGTCAATTCTTTGCAGGGGCACACAGAAGTACGACAGTAAAATACACGTTGTCCGACCGACGGCTCATATTTTACATTACAGTCTATAAGAAGCGTTCGTGTGTATATCGGCACGTATTGTGACATGTATGTTGCCCGGATACGCCGTGTGAACATACCCTAAAGGGGATCCTCCAGTAAAGAAAAAATATTCTTAAATGGGGTAAAGTTGTATTTACCTATAGGTTCCCCATTGTTGCTGCTTTGGCGCTTCCAGAGATCCGCTTCTCCTCACTCCTGGGTTCTTGTCCTGACAAACAGGAGAGGCCTGATCTCTATTCACTTACAAGGGAGCAGGAGAAACTCGGGTGTCGGAAGTGAAAAGGAGCAGATCCCGGGGAGCTCCGGAGCAGCAGCACAGTTCCCAGTACAGGGGAGCGCAGTGTTCTCTCTATTCTGTTCTATGGGAGTTCACAGTACAAGGGAGCGCTGTGTTCTCCATTCTATTCTATGGGAGTTCCCAGTACGGGGGAGCGCTGTGTTCTCCATCCATTCTACTCTGTGGGAGATCCAAGTACAGGGGAGCGCTGTGTTCTCTATTCTCCTCTATGCGAGTTCACAGTACAGGGGAGCGCTGTGTTCTCCATTCTGTTCTATGGGAGTTCCCAGTACAGGGGGGCGCTGTGTTCTCCATTCTCCTCTGTGGGAGTTCCCAGTACAGGGGAGCGCTGTGTTCTCCATTCTCCTCTATGGGAGTTCCCAGTACAGGGGAGCGCTGTGTTCTCCATTCTGTTCTATGGGAGTTCCCAGTACAGGGGAGCGCTGTGTTCTCCATTCTCCTCTATGGGAGTTCCCAGTACAGGGAGTGCTGTGTTCTCCATTCTGTTCTATGGGAGCTCCCAGTACAGGGGAGCGCTGTGTTCTCCATTCTGTTCTATGGGAGTTCCCAGTACAGGGGAGCGCTGTGTTCTCCATTCTGTTCTATGGGAGTTCCCAGTACAGGGAGCGCTGGTGTTCTCCATTCTCCTCTATGGGAGTTCCCAGTACAGGGGAGCGCTTGTGTTCTCCATTCTGTTCTATGGAGTTCCCAGTACAGGGGGGCGCTGTGTTCTCCATTCTCATCTATGCCAGTTCCCAGTACAGGGGAGCGCTGTGTTCTCCATTCTGTTCTATGGGAGTTCCCGGTACAGGGGAGCGCTGTGTTCTCTCCATTCTGTTCTATGGGAGTTCCCAGTACAGGGGAGCGCTGTGTTCAGCCGTACTCAAAACTCCCATAGAGCAGAATAGAGAGTCGGTCTCCATTCTGAGCCCATTCCCTAGATAGGTGCAGGGCCCTTTAAGTGCATTGTCCACCTCATTCACACTTAAATAGTTCCTGGTAACCCAAATAAAAAAGTCACACACTCCCCTTCTTCCGGTCTCTGGTCCCAGTGATGCGTCTCTCCAGTTCTCCTGTGGACGCGCCGTCAATTCTGAACACTGATGTAAGTTTATCGCTCATGACCTCTGCAGCAGTTCAGAAGTGATAGCATCAACAGAGGAACTGGAGACCGGAAGGAGGGGAGGATATATCTTTTTTATTTTACGTAGGTTACCAGGAACTCTTAACCTCTTAAAGGGGTTGTCTCACTACATTGATTTATCTCACCTCAGTCCTTATTTCTTGGTTTAATTTTGAATTCAGGGGTGTGTTTACGGGCTTCTACTGTCCTGCTGAGGACACCAGGTCTGTAGTTATAGCAACCAGTGCTGGCAGCCTATCATGAGAGATGGAACAGGTCTGTAGCTATAGCGACCAGCCCTGGCAGCCTATCAGGAGAGAGAGAACAGGTCTGTAGCTATAGCAACCAGTGCTGGCAGCCTATCAGGATAGATCGGACAGGTCTGTAGCTATAGCAACCAGTGCTGGCAGCCTATCAGGATAGATCGGACAGGTCTGTAGCTATAGCAACCAGTGTGGGCAGCCTATCATGAGAGATCTAAAGGGTCTGTAGCTATAGCAACCAGTGCTGGCAGCCTATCAGGAGAGATGGAACAGGTCTGTAGATATAGCGACCAGCGCTGGCTGCCTATCAGGAGAGAGAGAACAGGTCTGTAGCTATAGCGACCAGAGCTGGCAGCCTATCAGGAGGGATTGAACAGGTCTGTAGCTATAGCAACCAGTGTGGGCAGCCTATCATGAGAGATCTAATGGGTCTGTAGCTATAGCAACCAGTGCTGGCAGCCTATCAGGAGAGATGGAACAGGTCTGTATCTATAGCGACCAGCCCTGGCAGCCTATCAGGAGAGATCGGACAGGTCTGTAGCTATAGCAACCAGTGCTGGCAGCCTATCAGGAGAGATCGAACAGGTCTGTAGCTATAGCAACCAGTGTGGGCAGCCTATCATGAGAGATCTAATGGGTCTGTAGCTATAGCAACCAGTGCTGGCAGCTTATCATGAGAGATGGAACAGGTCTGTAGCTATAGCGACCAGCGCTGGCATCCTATCAGGAGAGAGAGAACAGGTCTGTAGCTATAGCGACCAGTGCTGGCAGCCTATCAGGAGAGATCGAACAGGTCTGTAGCTATAGCAACCAGTGTGGGCAGCCTATCATGAGAGATCTAATGGGTCTGTAGCTATAGCAACCAGTGCTGGCAGCTTATCATGAGAGATGGAACAGGTCTGTATCTATAGCAACCAGAGCTGGCAGCCTATCGGGAGAGATTAGAGAGGTCTGTAGCTATAGCGACCAGCCCTGGCAGCCTATCAGGAGAGAGAGAACAGGTCTGTAGCTATAGCGACCAGTGCTGGCAGCCTATCAGGAGAGATCGGACAGGTCTGTAGCTATAGCAACCAGTGTGGGCAGCCTATCATGAGAGATCTAATGGGTCTGTAGCTATAGCAACCAGTGCTGGCAGCCTATCATGAGAGATGGAACAGGTCTGTATCTATAGCAACCAGTGCTGGCAACCTATCAGGAGAGATCAGAGAGGTCTGTAGCTATAGCGACCAGTGCTGGCAGCCTATCAGGAGAGAACTAACGGGTCTGTAGCTATAGCAACCAGTGCTGGCAGTCTATCAGGAGAGATCACACAGGTCTGTAGCTATAGCATCCAGTGCTGGCAGCCTATCAGGAGAAAAAGAACAGGTCTGTAGCTATAGCAACCAGTGCTGGCAGCCTATCATGAGAGATGGAACGGGTCTGTAGCTCTAGCGACCAGCGCCGGCAGCCTATCAGGAGAGATTGAACCGGTCTGTAGCTATAGCGACCAGCGCTGGCAGCCTATCAGGAGAGATTGAACCGGTCTGTAGCTACAGCAACCAGTGCTGACAGCCTATAAGGAGAGATCACACAGGTCTGTAGCTATAGCGACCTGAGGAGCTGATGCAGCCCATACAAGAGGGGATACCTATATGCAGGGAAAAGAAAAAGAGAGGGGGCGCACAATAGTGTTATACTGTAACAATAGGGGTAATAGGTGGAAAGTGATGATATATTCTCACCTTTTGGTGTTGCGCTACTATTGTAGAGGCACAACACTCATGAAGACTTGCAGGGCTATTTGTAATCCCGTAGCCCTCACTACGCGGCCGCTGCTCTGGAAGCTCCGTTCGGTGAACAGTTAGGAGAAGTTGCCAAGAGGAAAAAAGGAAAAACGGACCCGGCGCACGTGCGGTGAAAATAAAAAAAAAGCCCGGGATAAAGGCTTTCAATTAAAAAGTTTTTATTCTTAAAAATGCTACGGAGTTACCGATGCAAAATTAAAAACATATAAACAGAACTTAACGCGTTTCGCCCGTGTACCCGCGCTTCATCAGAAGAAAGTACTTCTGTTTATATGTTTTTAATTTTGCATCGGTAACTCCGTAGCATTTTTAAGAATAAAAACTTTTTAATTGAAAGCCTTTATCCTGGGCTTTTTTTTATTTTCACCGCACGTGCGCCGGGTCCGTTTTTCCTTTTTCCCTCTTGGCAGAGGGGATATCTAGGAATAGGTAGGACACTGTTAATGGACACGTATTGCAAAGTGACTTGTTTTTGCAAGATCTTTAACATAAAAAAGCAGCAGCGATCCCTGTAGTGAGACGACCCCTTTAAGGACAAGTGTTTTTTAATTCATTCTGTTCATTGTTGCATAAGATCAACCAACTTATGGATTAACTTTATTAACTCTTTCAGGAAAGACTGAAAAAAATAAGTAGGTGCCGCTATCTTATTGCATTTTAAATTCTCACCGTATGGTGAATGTCATGTGACCACTTTATTCTGTGGGTCGGTGTGACATTGGCAATGCCAGAACTGTAGAGGCTTTTTTTCATATTTGTTTCACTTTTGCAAAATAAAAAGCAGTTTTTAAATAAAAAATAATTGTTTGCGAGTCTCCATAATTGAAGAGCTATAACTTTTTTATGTTTCTGCTGAGGGATCTGTATCAGGGCTTGTTATTTTGTGGGATGAATTTTAGTTCATTTATGTTTTTTTAGGGGAAACGAAAATGAAATAAAAAATTGCAATTTTGGCTGTTTAATTTTTCTTGAAATGTATTATTTTACGCTGTTCACCGTGTGAAATAAATGAGGCGATTCTCTAGTTCGGGTCGTTCCGGCGACTGCGGTTCCAATTTTGTGTAGGTTTTGTTTATTCTTTGTATATTTTTCTACACATTGGGATTTTGTTAAGGAAAATGGGATTTTATTTTTTTATCTTAACGCAGATTTTTTTATTTATTAATTTTTTCAACTTATTTTTATTATCTTTTTGGTGCCACTCGGGGACTTAAACATCCAGTCATTTGATTGCTGATATAATACACTGCATTCCTTATGTATTGCAGTGTATGACACCTGACGGTGTAACATTGCCCAGCATCCTCCTGCACCAGAGCCGTCTTAACAGCATTATGGGCCCCTGGGCAGAGCACTGCAGTGGGCCCTGCATTACCTCACACTAGGTCATGCTGGTAGCCACCCCAAGCACACCCATATTATAACACAACTTATGTCTGGACACCAGAACTCTGTAGCCTACAAGACTATTTGACAGGGCAGGGAGCCTTTGGCTCCCTTCTCCACCATGGTGTTAACTGTTTGCACATCCTAAAAACACATAAACAGTTAAATAAGCAAAGTCAACCAAGGGATCCAGGGTATGTTTCTACTAGGGACATACATATACCACTTGGGGCCCCTATACTTGTGGGGCCCCCGGGCAACTGCCTAGTGTGCCCAATGGAAAAGATGGCCCTGTCCTGCACCCGACCTCTGGCCGGGCCTAAAATACAGACACAGGAGTCAGACCTGGGACCCTTCATTAGGCTTCTGGTATCATGTTAATCCAGTGAATCCCTGGAACACCTCACAGAAGGGGGCCACTGGTGTGAGGGAGGGAACTTCCTCCCACTAAAACCACTTTGATGCAATGGTCACACTTTGCTGCGGCCTCTAAGGGGTTAAACAGCTCAGATCTGAGGCCTCTTTGCCATTAGACGAGGGTCCTGGTTGTTATCAGACCCCAGAGCCCCTGCTTCATCCAGCACAGGACACATGGCAGGGGGCCAATGACATGGGAGAGTGACATCCCCCCCCCCCCCCCCCCAACCACTTAGATGCAATAGTCACACTTCGCTGTGGCATCTAAGAGGTTAAAAAGCTCAGATCTGAGGTTTGTCCACTCTTCTCCATTAGAGGAGGGTCTGGGCTGTCATTAGACACTGGGGCCCCTGTATCATTTAGAACAGGACACCTGGCAGGGGGCCAATGAGATGGGAGAGAGAACAAACCCCCCCCCCCACCCCCATAAAGCCACCTAGATGCAATGATCACTATTCACTGCGGCATCTAGGAGGTTACACAGCTCGGACCTGAGGTCTGTCCACTCTTCTCCATTAGACGAAGGTCCTGGTTGTTATCAGACCCGAGGCCCCTGCTTCATCCAGCACAGGACACACGGCAGGGGTCAATGAGGTGGGAGAGGGAACGTCCCCCCATAAAACCACTTAGCTGCAATGGTCACACTTCACTGCAGCATCTAAATGGTTAAACAGCTCGGACCTGAGGTCTGTCCACTCTTCTCCATTAGAGGGGGGTCCTGGCTACATCCAGCACAGGGCACTGACGCCAGCTCATCTAAAGACGGTTACCATAGCAGCCGGAAGCCGAATTAAAGGGGTTGTCTCACTCCATTGATTCGTCTTACCTCAGTTCTGTTTTCTTGGTTTCACTTTTAATTCAGGGGCGTGTTTATGGGCTTCCACTAGGCTACAGTAGAAGCCAGGTCTGTAGCTATAGCAACCAGCGCTGGCAGCCTAGCAGGAGTAGACGCGAGCTGCAACATGGTCTGTAGCTTACTATGAACCAGTTCTGGCAGCCTATCAGGAGAGATTGAACAGGTCTGTAGCTATAGCGACCTGAGGAGCTGATGCAGCCCATACAAGAGGGGATATCTGGGAATACGTAGGACACTGTTAATGGACACATATTACAAAGTGACTTGTTTTTGCAAGATCTTTACCATAAAAAGCAGCGATCCCTGTAGTGAGGCGACCCCTTTAAGGCTTCCATAGCTGTCATGTTAACGTTTCTATCACTTCCTGCCCCAGGAAGTAATAGATCCTCCATCTTGGCACACCCTTCTGCAATATTTGTATATTTCCCAGTATATTCTATGGTACGGTCAATGGCAACATCAGAAAGTACATCTCGTCCTGCAAAATACGAGCCCTCATAGGTCTATGGAGAGGGAAAAATAAAAAAGTTATGACTCTGGGAAGGTGGGGAGGAAAAAAATGTAGAGTCAGAATATTATGACCGGCGGTAAGGAAGGGGTTAAGTGACAACCCCTGTAATGCTACACGACCAAAGTCGCCATGTAACCCCGGGCGAGGCACACGTGCAGGACGCTGAGCCGCTCGTCTTCATCCCTCCCTGTGTTTTTGGATTATTTTTGCTGCGTTTCTCAGCTTTGTAGAGGAGATAACGAGATAAGGGCGCCATGTTCTGCGCTGATAAGGCCGCCGCGCGACGGCCTGCACAGGACACCACGATTACAGCTCATTATTTCCGAAAAAGAAAGAAGCCTCGCGGTCGCCATCCATCCATCCATCGTTTCACAGCAGGCTGTAAATGAAACCAGTCCTCTGATCGGTTGCTACGGGCAACGCGTCCAGTGACGTTCCCTGAAGCGCCATCGTGACGCTTCCTATTGTGCGCCTTCGTACGTACTTTTCGATGTGCAAAATTCAAGGTGCATAAAAAAAAGTCACATTGGCGTCCTATTGACTGAAATGGGAATAAACACGTCAGGAAAATGGTTGCGTTTTTTTGGGTTTTTTTACACATCAGGCGACTTTCACACAATTTAATTTATTTTTTTGGAAGTGAAGTAAGCGCTTATTTCACAGGAGAAATTGTTTAAGGGTATGTTCACGCGGCGTAATTGCGGCGTGCATTTCGCCACGTATTTGTGCCCTAATGCGCACGAAATGCGTGCCGCAAGTACGGTAATTCATAGCTGTCATAGAGAACTATGAAGTACGCCTTGTCCCCCGGCGTACAAGACGATCGTATTGTACGCCCAGGGAGAGAAGTGACAGGTCAATTGTTCACGGCGCTTACGCGACGCTGACAATGTAAGTGAATGGGGCCGGCCAGGGACTGATCAGCGCGACTCCCAAACACCCTGCGTAATTGCGGGGCGTACTAGATGTATGCACTGGCCAGCACGTACTTCTACTGCGCTCTGTGCCAGCCTCCATTCACTTTCGGGGAGAGGTGACGTCACTTCTTTCTCCTGGCGCGCAGAACGCGTGAGAGACTACATGTAGTTATCATAGCTCTCAATGAGTGCTGTGATTTTCCCGTAATTGTGGGCCGTATTTCGGGCGTATTGCAGCGCAATTACACCCCGAAGTACAGCCCGCAATTACACCGTGTGAACGTACACTTATATGGATTTCCTTCACTTCATCTGTTTTACTTTTATGCGTTTTTAGTCTATGTTTACACGATGTATTGCGGCGCGGGGAGGCTGGTAGCCCGCCGGCCCCATAGACATGCATGTCCCCGCACGTACAATACGATGGGGGAGAGGAGGCGTAATCCATAGTTCTCTATGAGAGCTATGAATTACCGTAATTTCGGCGCGCATCTTGCCCGTATTAGAGCGCAAATACATTTCGCCGTGTATTTGCGCTCTAATACCGGCGAGATGCGCGCCGAAATAACCCATGCGAACATACCCTTACAGTGCAGGGAACTTTATTGTAATCAATTTACTTTTTCCACTCGTTTACACGCTAAAAATGCCCTCCCGTTTCTCTGTTCAGCGCAATCACACAGAAAGCAGCGCAAAGAAGCGCAGCCGTGTGGCCGATGTGTGCTTGTTCCCGACATAGTCAACGGGACCTTAATGTCGCACGCTTTTTGCTGTTTAAAAGTAAAAAAAAAATTAAAAACGTAATTTTTGCGAGTCATAAAGTGCGCAAAAATAAGCCGCGTGCACCCGTCCTTACAGGCTGTGTTAGAATATTAAACGGGCAAAAAAAAAGCGCATTCATTAATGTACTGAAAAAATTAAGTAAAGATAAGCAGCAGGAGACGCGTCAGACGAGGAACGCGCGCGGAAAAACGCAGGACTAAAACGCGCTTTAGGCTGAGTTCACGTGACATTGCTGTTTGCAGTGAAATAAGCGCTTGTTTTACAGCAGAAAAGCGCATTTGTGCAGATTTTTTTTTCATGCTTTTTTTTACAAGCGTTTCCTTCATCCCTATCGCCGCCTTCATGTGGATTTTTGAGTATTTTTGCCTACAGATTAGTTTTTCCAAAAAGAAAAACCAGACACGGGGCCTTAAGGATGAGAAATGCCTTTTTTGTGCTAAAGCAACTACACTCCTGTTTCTTTGTTCAGCACGAAACGCGGCAAACGTTGTGCAAAAAAAAGCCCAGCTGTGCGCCAGACGCGCGCTGACTCCCACTAGAGTCAATGCGACCTTTATGTCACTTTTTTGTTCGCTTTTTGATGTATAATCACAATGGGCGACATGTATGAACGGGGCGTGCTCTGCGGCCAAACAACATGTGGTAGCCCTGCGCTATAGACGTATGAACAGTCATACTCCAAAATTTGGCACAATTTGCACCAGACACAGCACTTGAAAGCACCAAATTTGCAGGGGGTAGGGGTGTCGCATCAGAATCATACGATTGCACCAAAGCTTTGCAAATAACCGTCGTACAAATCCATACCAAATTCAGAGCGGTATAGCTGAGACAAATTTTGGCGTAGAACGGGACACTTTCATGAACAGTGACGCCTTCTACACTCCTAAAACTGGCACATGTTGGCACCAATTAAAAGCATTCATACGCTTGAAACGCGTTGGAGAGAACCATCTCTGTGCCACGATGTGAGTCTGTTTTTATCATGATTTTGGAATAGGAGAATGTGATTTTATCCTGCCCTTTGGATTTTTTGCCGACCACAAGGAACTTGTTTGTTTCAGACACGTTGCCCTTAGTGCGTCAAAAAGCGCGCGAAAAGAGGAGGTCTTACAAAAGCGCATTTCTCCTGGGAAGTAAGCGCTTACTTCAGTTGTGTGAACTGACCCAGTTCACGCCGTCTTTTTTGTGCGCTTTTTGATAGAAAAAGTTTTTCTACAGTCCCAAAACTGGCGTGTCGGCGCCAACTAAAAGCGTTCACACCAGAGCTGGGACAAGGTATTCTTGTGCCTTAGGCAAATAAGGCATGTAGCGCCCCCACTCCTCCCCTCCCAATGTAAAATTCAGCCCACTCCATAGCTATTTGCGTCCCATTTCTGCCTGGGATGAAGTGGAGCCCTAGGCGGTCGCTTACCTTCGCCTCCCCGTTGTCCCGGCACTAGCGTAGAACAGGACACTTTCATACACACTGACGCCTTCTACACTCCTAAAACTGACATGTTGGCGCCAATTAAAAGTGTTCACATGCTCGAAACGCGTCGGTACGAACCATCTCTGTGCCACGATGCGAGTCTGTTTTTATTACGATTTTGGAATAATGATGTGATTTTTATCCTGCCCTTTGGATTTTGTGCCGACGAAAAGGAACTTGTTTGCCCTTAGCGCGTCAAAAAGCGTGCGAAAAGAGGTCTTACAAAGGCGCATCTATCCTGGTAAAATAAGCGCTTATTTCACAGCAAAAAAAAACAAACAAAAGGGATCTTTTTGATTCGCAAAAGTTTTTTTTTCATGATTTCACGTCAAAATGCGCACAAAAAAGTGAGACTGGGGTCCTATTGACTTCAAGGGGGATAAGCGCACATTGGGCAAACAGCGTTTTATTTTTTCTTTACGTTAGGGAATGTTTACACAGCGTATTTTGAAGTGTATTTCTCAATCTAGAATATGCGCCAAAATATGCCCAAAGCAATCCTCCTAGACTGCAATGTAAAATACGCTCCATCATTCACACAACGTGTATTTTACTCTCAAATTGTTCAGACATGTCAATTCTCTCAGGCGTGTACACGGCGTGAAATGATAAAGTATAAAAGGCAGAAAACTGCCTCGGGCACTGCATGTTATTTTTGTGTTGAAGTTACGTGTTAGGAACCGCGTAATTTTAAGGATGCAACTAACACGTTTCACGCTGTGCAAATGTACACAGCGCAAATATGCTGTGTGACCGTACCATTAGGGTATGTTCACACGGCGTAATTGCCGCGCATTTCGCCGCGTCTTTGCGCTTTATATGCAATTACGAAATTACGGTAATCCACAGCTGTCATAGAGAACTATGGATTACACCTCGACCCCCTGCGCGTACAATACGGTCGTACTGTGCGCGGGGAGATAAGTGACATGTCTATGCATGTCTATGGGTCTGGCCGGCTCCCACGCGCCTTGGCAGTACGGGCTGATCAGCGCGAGCTCCTGAAACACATGGTGTATTGCGGCGCGTACTGTGCACACCACAATACATTGTGTGAACATACCCTTAGGCTACGTTTACATAATTTTTGGGAGAAATGTTTAGTGGTGTTTTCATGCACATTTTCTTCATCTGATGTGTGCTATTTTCACGCGGTTTTACAGAACACTTTCTGTTCATTGTAATGGCTGCGCCCTTCTTTGTGCGTTCACGCACTACTAAAGCGCCTACACTCCTGTTTCTTTGATCAGCACGTAACGCAGCAATCCGTCCACCTGACGCGCGCTGACTCCCATTAGAGTCAATGCGACCTTTATGTCACTTTTTTGTGCACTTTTTGATGTATAATCACAGTGGGCGACATTTATGAACGGGGCGTGCTCTGCTCTGCAAACAACCTGTGGTAGCCCTGTGCTATAGTTGTATGAACAGTCGTACTCCAAAATTGGACACACTCTGCACCAAACACGACTCTTTTCAATGCACCAAGCTTGCGCGGGGGGTTGCCGTGCAAGACATGTACGATCATGTCGTATGACTGTCATACAAATCCGTACCGATTTCAGAGCGGTATAGCCGAGACATACACACTGATGCTTTCTACACTCCTAAAATTGGCATCTCGGCACCAACTGAAAAGCGTTCATATATCATATACTCAAAACGCGTCAGCGAAAGCCGTCTCTGTGCAACAATGTGAGTCTGTTTTTATCATAATTTTGGAATAATGATGTGATTTTTATCCTGCCCTTTGGATTTTGTGCCGACCAAAAGGAACTTGTTTGTTGTAGACACGTCGCCCAAAAGTCTCCTGGGAAATAAGCGCTTAGTTCAGTTGTAGAACAGACCCTAAGGCCCAGTTCACACCGTCTTTTTTGTGCGCTTTTTGACACAAAAGTTTTTTTCCAGGATTACGTCAAAAAGTGCACAAAAAAATGACATTAGGGTTCTATAGATCTAAATGGGAAAAAGCGCACATCAGGCAAACAGCTGCATTTTGGGTGGGTTTTTTGCCGTATTAGGCCACGTTTACAGAATATTTTTTTCTTGCAGTGAAATAAGCGCTTATGTCACAGGAGAAAGGTTTTGTTTTTATGCATCTTTTTCCATTGCTGGGTCTTATTTTCATGCGTTTTCACATAATTGATGCTTGTTTTTCGTGCATTTATGTCATATTTTGCCAACTTTTGAAAGTGGCCTTCAGGGGGATTTTGAATGGCAGTTTGCCACCTTGATGGTTTGAGTGAGCCACACCCCCTGTTTTACGACACGCCCTCTTTTGTACAAAGCCACACCCCTTTGTCACATATATGTAACATCTTTGAAGGAGCTGATAAGGGGTGTGGTATCCTGCAGCTTTAAAGGTTGTTGGATCTCCTCACCTGCATCTAGGCTGGGTGACAGCTCATCCATCAGCTTTCTTCAGAGCCGCTACAATGTGTTCCCTCTGCACCAGGTGATGTCAGGGCGATGTCTCATGATATAGAGCCACCCACTGCCAGTAAGAGAGTCCTCAGATGTATAGAGTGCCGTATAGGCTGAGGCTAAACCCGACCAAACATTGTCAACTTGTGACCATCTGGTCCCTTTTTATGCTACACTGGTGTATATAGTGCGCAGAGCGGTTTTGGAGAGTTTTTCAGCTCGGTTTTTGCCCTGGCTATTAATTTGTATGGGTGGAAACTTCGTCCAAAACCTCTTCTGAAGAAGCGCGTTTCACGTGAGGTTTTGATGCTATTTTGGGCGCTGAAAAATCATTGTCCAAATAAGCCGTGTGAACATCCGCTAATAGGCCCAAGAGGGTATTCTAAAAGTTACCGGTACAAATAAAATACCAGCACTGACCCCCTGGCAGCAAAACTCTCCCTGCCGGTGGTTTCCAGATTGGTGGCAAACCAACCATAGCAGGAGATTTACCCACTCTTCAGGGAGCCCGGGAGGACTCACCCTTTTCATGGAGTCTCCATTACGATCAGGGAGAATTGGTATGATTTATGTGCTCATCGCAATCACAACCCCCCCCCCCCCCCTTTTCTTTTTTGTTCATCGCTAAATGCGCTTATTCCTATTACAGTCAATGGACCCTTGATGTTACTTTTTTGTGCACTTTTTGACGTGCAAATGCAAAAAAATAAAACCAACGTGAATTTAGCGCGTCACAAAGCGTGCAAAATTAGATTGTGTGAACAGAGCCTAAAAGCGGACGAGGGGCGAAGACAACCTTCCACATTTCTATGACTAAAGCTGGGGGAAATGAGGCAAAGACGTTGTGAATATTTAAATAACTTTATTTGTCATATACTGTCTGTTGTATCAAGGACACAGAACGGCCATCAAGCACATTCTACACTTCACTGGATTTCACAGGACTACGCGGGAAATTTCGCCGCTATCTTGTCACACATCACGGCCCTTTTGGGGCTGTCTATGAGCCGCACTGCTTGCCGGGAATTGTAGTTCCAGCCGGCCACATTTTCTAGTCATGTAAACGAGAGTCGATTTTTTATTGGACTCAACACCCATAATGCCAATCGACTCCGTTTCGCGGTGCATCTGGGGATTGTAGTCCACCATAGAATATAACACTATGAAAGAGATAGCAGATTAAACTACAGTGCCCGTCATGCCTCGGGCTCCACCTGTACATGCTGCAGTTCTGCCATTATCCGGAGAGATTTCTTCAGCAGCTCCGTTTCGTTCCGCCGCATGCCGTCCATTGTTGCCCCCAAAGACCACAGAGCCCGGACACGGGACACCGAGGGCGGCCGGCGGCTTCTTTCTCCTCAGAAACCGAGCCCTTCCGTCATGACTACATTTCCCGCCTCCCCCTGCGCTTCTTCAGAGCCGTACGCCGGAGCGTGGAGCGCGGTGCTTGCTGGGAACAGCAGTCTTCCAGGCCACTAAGCTCTACGCTTATCCCATTCGTCGAGACTACATGTCCCAGGATCCCTCGAAAGCAGAGGCGGCAGAGACTTTGGCGCCGGCGCGGTGCGCATTATTATTGTAGTTCCCAGAGCGGATCAAGATGGCGGCTGCGGCCTCGGCTGGTCCCGGAGCCTCGGGCTCGGTTCGGGGCCGCTTTCCGGGCCGGCCGTGGGTGGGGAGAAGCGGGAACCGGGCGGACAGGATTCGGGTCCCGTTTCAAAGCAGTGGGCGAGCAGCGGACATCGCGGACCCCGTGCAGCTCCGGATCCTCGAACTCCACCTGAACATGCAGCGCCTGGCGAGGGCCTTCGGCCGGGACACTGACAGCGCCGAGGTGGGCGGGAGTGCGCAGCGGGGGAGGGGAGGCACTGGCGGGGCCCCCCGAGCTGTCACGGCGGCGGGGCCCGGGGCGGGTCACGTAACGGCGGCGATACAATGTATCCAGCGCTCCCTGCGTTCTATCGGCCGCTGCAGTGATACAATGTATCCAGCGCTCGGCCGCTATAGCCAGGGGCCCGAGAGGGGGATCTGCTGTCCCTATAGATCCCAGTCTATTCCTCTATCGGCCCTTATATCCTATAGATCCCAGTCTATTCCTATATCCTGTAGGGTCCAGTCTGTTCCCCTATCTGCCCTTATATCCTATAGATCCCAGTCTATTCCTCTATCGGCCCTTATATCCTATAGATCCCAGTCTATTCCTCTATCTGCCCTTATATCCTATAGATCCCAGTCTATTCCTCTATCTGCCCTTATATCCTATAGATCCCAGTCTATTCCTCTATCTGCCCTTATATCCTATAGATCCCAGTCTATTCCTCTATCGGCCCTTATATCCTATAGATCCCAGTCTATTCCTCTATCGGCCCTTATATCCTATAGATCCCAGTCTATTCCTCTATCGGCCCTTTATATCTATAGATCCCAGTCTATTCCTCTATCGGCCCTTATATCCTATAGATCCCAGTCTATTCCTCTATCGGCCCTTATATCCTATAGATCCCAGTCTATTCCTCTATCGGCCCTTATATCCGATAGGAGCCAGTCTATTCCTCTATCGGCCCTTATATCCTAAGATCCCAGTCTATTCCTCTATCGGCCCCCCTTTTATCCTATAGATCCCAGTCTATTCCTCTATCTGCCCTTATATCCTATAGATCCCAGTCTATTCCTCTATCTGCCCTTATATCCTATAGATCCCAGTCTATTCCTCTATCTGCCCTTATATCCTATAGGATCCAGTCTGTTCCTCTGTCTGCCCTTATATCCTATAGATCCCAGTCTATTCCTCTGTCGGCCCTTATATCCTATAGATCCCAGTCTGTTCCTCTGTCGGCCCTTATATCCTGTAGGGTCCAGTCTGTTCCCCTGTCGGCCCTTATATCCTATAGATCCCAGTCTGTTCCTCTGTCGGCCCTTATATCCTATAGATCCCAGTCTATTCCTCTGTCGGCCCTTATATCCTGTGGGTCCCGTTGTTCCCCTGTGGCCCTTTTTTGTAGGATCCGTTATTCCTCTATCTGCCCTTTTATCCTTTGATCCCCGTTATTTTTATCTGCCCTTTAAACCTTAATCCCCGTCTATTCCTCTATTGCCCTTTATCCTATAGATCCCGTTTTCCTCTATCGGCCCTTATTCATAGGATCCCGTCTTTCCCCTATCTGCCCCTTTTCTATAGTTTCCCCGTCTATTCCCCTATCTGCCCTTTATCCTTAGACCCCCGTCTATTCCCCTTATCGGCCCCTTTATCCCATAGGATCCAGTCTTTCCCTTTTTCGGCCTTTTATCCTTTGGGTCCGTCTTTCCTCTTCGGCCCCTTTATCCTATGATCCAGTTATTCCTCTACGGCCCTTAAATATCCCATAGACCCAGCTATTCCTCTATCGGCCCTTTTATCCCATGGATCCAGTTATTCCCTATCGGCCCTTTTTCCTATGATCCAGTCTATTCCTTTTCGGCCCTATATCCCATAGATCCCCCGGGTTTTTCCTCTATCGGCCCTTATTTCCCATTTGATCCGTCTTTCCTCTATCGGCCCCTTATTCTATGATCCCGTCTATTCCTCATCTGCCCTTTATCCAAGATCCCAGTCTATCCCCTATCTGCCCCTTTTATCCCATAGATCCCCGTTATTTCTCTACTGCCCTTTATCTATGATCCAGTCATTCCTCTTTGCCCTTTATCCCATAGATCCCGTCTATTCTCTATTGCCCCTTTTATCCCTTTGATCCGTCTATTCCCCTACGGCCCTTATTTATAGATCCCCGTTTTCCTCTTCTGCCCTTAAAACCTTAGACCCGTTATTCCCTATTGCCCTTATATCCTATAGATCCCAGTCTTTCCTCTATCTGCCCTTATATTCCTAAGGGTCCCAGTCTGTTCCTCTGTCGGCCTTATATCCTGTAGGATCCCGTCGTTCCTCTGTCGGCCCTTATATCCTGTAGGGTCCAGTCTGTTCCCCTGTCGGCCCTTATATCCTGTAGGGTCCAGTCTGTTCCCCTGTCGGCCCTTATATCCTGTAGGGTCCAGTCTGTTCCCCTGTCGGCCCTTATATCCTGTAGGGTCCAGTCTGTTCCCCTGTCGGCCCTTATTTCTTGTAGTGTAAAGTCTGTTCCCCTGTCGGCCCTTATATCCTGTAGGGTCCAGTCTGTTCCCCTGTCGGCCCTTATATCCTGTAGGGTCCAGTCTGTTCCCTGTGGCCTTTTATCCTGTAGGGTCCAGGTCTGTTTCTCTGTCGGCCCTTTTATCTGTAGGGTCCCGTCTGTTCCCCTGTCGGCCCCTTTTTCGTGGGTCCAGTTTTTCCTGTCGGGCCCATATCCTGTGGGTCCAGTCTGTTTCCTCTGTCGGCCCTTATTCCCGTAGGGCCGTCTGGTCCTCTGTCGGCCCCTTTTACCTGTAGGGCCCGTCTGTTCCTCTGTCGGCCTTATTCCTGTTGGGTCCGTCTGTTCCTCTGTCGGCCCTTATATCCTGTAGGGTCCCGTTGTTCCTCGTCGGCCCCTTTTATCCCGTAGGGTCCCGTTGTTCCTCTGTCGGCCTTATACCTGAGGGGCCAGTCTGTTCCTGTCGGCCCTTATATCCTGTAGGGTTCAGTTGTTCCTCTGTCGGGCCCTTATTCCTGTAGGGGGCCAAATCTGTTCCCCTTTTCGGCCCTTATATCCTTAGGGTCCCGTTTTCCTCTGTCGGGCCCTTTTTTCCTGTAGGGGGCCCGTCTGTTCCTCTGTCGGCCCCCATATCCTGTAGGGTCCAGTCTGTTCCCCCGTCGGGGCCCTTATATCTGTAGGGGG
>JAODAL010052556.1:0-25889 GCA_025379985.1 Phyllomedusa bahiana
GGGCCTTCACTGGGGCCCCCAAACCTGGGGGCCCCAAATTCTGGGGCCTTTCAGGGGCCCCCAAAAATTTGGGGCCTTCCTGGGCCCCCCAAATCCTGGGGGCCCTTTTATGGGGGCCCCAAATTTCTGGGGCCTTCACGGGGGCCCCAAAAAATTTCTGGGGCCTTCACTGGAGCCCCCAAATGTCTGGGGCCTTCACTGGAGCCCCCAAATTTCTGGGGGCCTTCACTGGGGCCCCCAAATCTCTGGGGGCCTTCACTGGGGCCCCCAAATCTCTGGGGGCCTTCACTGGGGCCCCCAAATCTCTGGAGGTCTTCACTGGGGCCCCCAAATCTCTGGAGGCCTTCACTGGGGCCCCCAAATCTCTGGAGGTCTTCACTGGGGCCCCCAAATCTCTGGAGGCCTTCACTGGGGCCCCCAAATCACTGGGGGCCCCAAATGTCTGGGGCCTTCACTGGAGCCCCCAAATGGCGGGGGCCTTCACTGGGCCCCCCACATCCCTGGGGGCCTTCACTGGGGGCCCCAAATGTCTGGGACCTTCACTGGAGCCCCCAAATGTCTGGGGCCTTCACTGGAGCCCCCAAATGTCTGGGGCCTTCACTGGGGGCCCCAAATGTCTGGGGCCTTCACTGGGGCCCCACAGGATATTGGAAGTGGCCTCCCAAATAAAAATAGGGACCAGCGCTGTAAGTAAAGATTAACACCATTACTTTACATTACAAAGATTCAGTCTCCTTACTTCTCTATCAGCTCCTCCTCCCTCTGGCTGCAGGCAGATCAGTGACCCTCTGCTCACAGGGCAGGACTCCCTGATTACATTAGATGATGTCACCGGCAGCCAGAGGGAGGAGGGGTCGACTGCTCCGTTCCTGCAGGAGCTGGTAGAGAAGTAAGGAGACTGAATCTTTGTAATGTAAAGTAATGGTGTTAATCTTTACTTACAGTGCGGGGAGGGGGCGGGGCCTGCCGGCGACGGAGGGCCCCCCCTTGCTCCACATTCCGGCCGGGCCCCACACGGGAGTAGGGGTTCTACCCCCCCTAATGGCGGCCCTGCCTGCAACCCCTGAAAACCTCAAATTCATTCTCCTAATGTCTGCCACCTTTATTGCTATCATTGGAGCTCTTTGGAACACGTTCTGTGTGCATTGTGAGCCAAGTTTCTTTCAGAAGGATAGTTTGTGTGAAATGAAGAGATCCTAAATAAAGGAACACAAACACACAAAATCCTTCCTTCGTCTCAAAGAAACTTGGTTGAAGCCTTTAGACTTAACCACCCTTGTTGCTTTGTCTTACAGTGGCCTTCAATTTACTCACATGCCCCCACTCTGGCATCAAGCATGGATGAAGTATTGTTCTTAGCCTGTCTGATATCTGTTCTTTTGTCCCAAACCCATTACTACTTTTCCTCTTTTTCTCTTTATTTTGAGGTGTCTTCCTGCATCAACTCTCCCTCCAACAGCCGAAAGACTGTCATCTGTTGACTACCTGGCTCTGCAACTAGATTCCTCAATCACTTTACTACCTAACCTCTGTACTTTCTATCTGTTGACATCCTAAATTCAATATGGGACACTTCAACATCTCCATTGACACACACAACCCAGCTGCCATCAAACTCCTATCGCTTTCCTCATCCGTACAATACTAATGTACTGCAGAATAGAGAACAGATATCAGTCCCCTATTACACCCTGCCCCTGGCACCCCTCAATTGTGTAGTGGGAGAGCCAATCAGGAAATTTAAAGGGGCACAACTTACGCTAATGCTGATGGTCAGGACATTTAAGTAGTTGAATGGCTGGAATGGGAGTTACTTGAAGGCAGCTGACGGCTTTAACTAACAACCAGCATCAGCCATATATGGAGTGAGTGCAGCTCATACATCCTTGTGCCCCCTTCCTGATAAGGTGGAACCCTAGGTGGTCTCCCACCTCTTCCTACCTGTCGTCCCAGCCCTGAGCCAGCTGACAGCCCTGAGCCAGCTGACAGAGTCCCTTAATCAACATTTACTGTAACTTTAACTTATTGATTACTAGTGTGCAATTGGTCTTGGACAGAGCTGGTGATTATATGTGTGTCTTTCTATGTGCACCTGTTACATTGCAAAAATGTGTGTTTTACGATACAGTGTATTTTGTTGGGGCACACTAGGTAATTTATTGTCTAAACTAAGTTTGGAATTGTTTTTCCACATTGAGTGATTACCTGAAGTGATTGACTTTGTGAATGTGGTTTGCGGGGAAAATAAATAAAATTGTGATTCAGATATGGAGACATAGGATGAGTACTTACAAGATATGAGAAATGGCAATCATGGGTGGATTTCTACTTTTTTGTTCTTCTTTTCTTTTTAAATAGTGCATAAGGCAAACTCAGACAAGGTTTAGCAATCCACAAAGGGAAGGCCAATGTGTAATAGATCAATGTGTGAGAAATCAATACATGATCTATATTTGGAAGAGAAAATACAATGTAAAATCCTAAGGCTAGGTCTACAAGCGTGGACAAAAAAAAAAGACCTGAAAACCAAATCCTAACAACGTTCATAAAAATGAGTTTTTTGTTCACTGCCTGTCAAAAACTGCTGAAAAAGTCCTTTTTTTTGCCTGTTTTGCGTTTTTTTGTGTGCTTTTTTTTACGCTTTTTTTGTGCTATTTTTGTGGCGTTTTCTTGCGTGTTTTTCTTGCAGAGATGCACATCTATCTATTTCTGCAAAAAACGTCCGGTGCTTTACATGAACTCCAGTAGTAAAAAGTGCATGGGTTTGGGGAGAGAAGGCACACCTTTCCCTTTGCTAGTTGCAGTCATGTAGAGATGTGGTACCCTCCAGTTAGATTATTTCATGCGGCCACCGAGATGAATAAAAGGTTATATTAGAGAACCCCTTAAAGTATTTCTCATGCTTATAAAAATATAAAAATATTTTTTATTCTATCACAATAATAATTTTATTAAAAACTTTAGATTATTGTTTGATGGTTCAAGGAATAATTGCCCCAAAGTATGCCATACACAACAAGAAATCTCCTAGATCCTATATTAACCTTTATTAACCTTTATTAAAAATAATAGCACAATATAGACTTTAAAGTCTATCCCCTGATTTTGGTTCAAATTGTGAAACATGGAGTAGAAATCAACTAATATCCTGAAGATACAAGCAGAAAGAGATTTAAGGTAGATTTACTGACTATACCGATATAGTTATATATTTAAGCAACCTCTAAGTATTATTTGTGTTACTTTTTATTTTGTGTTACATCTATTATCTGATTTTCAGAGTAAATCGGCATGCAGAGAACATTTATTGTAGAAGAAAATAGCATTTTGTTCAGTGAGATAGAACTAACGCATAATGTGAAGGACTCTGGAATTTATACATTTAAATGACTTTTCTGCAAAGAATATTATGGCAGCTTAATTGAAAAGAAAGATTGCTGTTCATTAGTATATTACTTCTTCACCACAGGAGCCCTGGCAATAAACTATCCATACACACATTTAAAATGTTGCTTTCATTCAGGCTTTATTCTGTAACTAACTTTGTTCCTGCATAATTAGCTGGAGCGGGCTATACACATAGAACTTGGGCCATATCTGGTTTAGAGGCTCCATTCTGCAGAATCAGTCACATTTAATAGAAAAAAAATCACAAATAAAGTCACAGACAGTGTCGGACTGGCCCTCCGGAGGATCGGTGGATTCTCCAGAAGGCCCCAGGTCTGACACAGCAGCACCCACCATGGTCCCATGTTACTAAGCAGGGCAGCGGCTGCACAGCCGTCACTCTGCTGTGCGGCTGAGGAGCTGCCGGAGGAGCTTCACGGCGCTGGTGGCGTGATGACGTCACACCGCCATTGTCAGGCAGAAGAAGAAAGTACTCGGCTGGGATAGCAGGTAAGGTATTATTATTTTTAATGGCAGTTAAGTGCCTGAGGGGACCTATATCTAAATACCTGCCCAAGGGGACCTATATCTATATACCTGCATGCCTGAGGGGACATATATCTATATACCTGCCTGAGGGGACATATATCTATATATTTGTCTGACTGAGTGGACATATATCTAAATACCTGCCTGAGTGGACATATATCTATATACCTGCCTAACTGAGGGGACATATAACTATATACCTGCCTAACTGAGGGGACATATCTATATATCTGCCTAACTGAGGGGACCTATATATATATCTGTCAAACTGAGGAGACCTATATAGCTTCCTATCTGAAGGGACCTATACATCTACCTAACTGAGGAGACTCAGATACCTATAAGTAAGGAGTTGCTGGAAAAGTGAGGATTCTAAGATATTTGTGTCCAAATCTGCAGGGACAAGTGTTGGTCAGGAGTAGTCAGCATGGTGGTGTGGACCAGATGGAGAAGAAAAGGGAACGTGAACAACTCATCAGAGAAATGTCACCTGTGAGTCACTAAATGTATCTGGACTGTAATCACTTATATGTGTGCAAAGTGTAATGGTTTATATTCGGTAATGGTGTGGTGGTATTATTCAGAAACTACGCAGTGTTGTGATCATGATGTGGCGGTATTATTCAGTCACTTTATGGTGGTGATATGTGGTCATGGTATTGAGGTATGATTCAGTCACTATGAGGTGGTGAAATGTGCTCATGGTGTGGCAGTATTATTCAGACACTATGCAGTGTTGATATGTGATCATGGTGTGGCGGTATTATTCAGTCGCTATGTGGTAGTGATATGTGGTCATTGTGTGGCGGTATTATTCAGTCGCTATGTGGTGGTGACATGTTCTGTTTTGCAGTTTATTCAGTATATGTGGTGGTGATGTGGTCATTGTGTGGCGGTATTATTCAGACTTAGTGGTGGTGCATTGTTCAGATTTGCAGTATTATTCAGTCACTATGTGGTGGTGACATGTGGTCATGATGTTGCAGTATTATTCAGTCACTATATGGTGGTAATATGTGGTCGTGATGTGGCAGTATTTGGTCTTATATATTTTAGACTTGGGATTCTGGTTTTATGTAGCAGTGTTATTTGTTAACTGTACGACCATTATTTAATGGTTTTATACTCAGTACTTTGTATTATAGCTTTTGATATATTTTTATTTATATAAAATGTATCATTCAGGGTCTGAGAGGAACATATATCTTTAGACCTTTTATGTTCACCACTGGTGTCCTTCTGCAATTAGGTGAGAGAGACTCTGAAGCCCCAGTGCTCCAATTACAGATCAATTACAGTCTTCATTATAAATGATGTGTTATCTGTATTCTGCAGGTCAATACGATCGATTCTGGTGATACCAAATTTGCAGATTTTTTTATTGTTTTAGTACTTTAAAAAAAATTAAAACATTCTCTGTTTTCTTAAATTGCAGCAGTAGCGCCATTTTCTGTGATCAATAACTTTTTTCTTTTTCCACCTATGGACCTGAGTGAGGGCCCATTTTTTTGCAGGTTGAAGTGCAATTTTTATTGGTAACATTTTGGGGTGCATGTGACTTTTTAATTTTATTCCAATTTTTAGGGAATGTGAAATGACTAAAAAGGAGCAATTTTGCCTTGTGGATTATTTTTTTCTTTTACTGTGTTCAGTGTAAGGTAGAGATGGGCGAATCAATTCTAACGAAGTGGAATTCGTTTAGAATTTCAGGAAAACTTCGGTTCTGAACGAAGTCGAAGTTTGGGGTACTTCGGGTGAACGAAGTGTGCTTTTGATTGATAAAATGGCTGCGAGCACATGGCGCTACATGGGGCAAAGCACTCTGGGAGGAAGAAGGGCATAGCCTGCATGACATGTGCAGAGATGAAGCCAATCAGAGACCTGCGGGATTCTGTGACGTCACCGCACTATGTAAGTCCGGGCGCGACGCTGGGAGCTCATACCGCTATCACTGTACTGATCAGGGAAGGTGCTGCAGCGGCTGATTGTTACTGAAGAACTGATTTTTATACAGCGATTTTTGTGGGGTGTCTCAGCTTGTCTCAGAGATGCTTCTCTTAATGTTCTATTTCTGATTTTTTGGTGTATGGATCTGGTCCAGTGCATATACATGTTAATGCTATTCTGCTCACAGAACATTGAATATCAAGGGGCATCTAAGCCAGTTCCTGTTGTAATTCATTTAAAGAAACAGCGTTTTTATAATACAAATATCACTTCTTTTTGGCTGCTCAATTCTTTTGCGAAATTTACATCAGGGTTAATTAAGCGTTGTTCTGCTGCTGTTGTGATTCCAAGAAACCGTCTTTTTCACCGCCAAAAAATAAAATTTTCCTGTAGCATAATTCACAAGCGAAGTTAATTACAATTTTTTCTCTTGTTGTATAGCGTAGAAAACACGCAATTGTAACACGCTACAAAGCTAGTAGTTTCCGGCTGCTCAATTCTTTTGCGCAATTTACATCCAGGGGTTAATTAAGCGTTGTTTTTGTGCTGTGGTGACAAAAATAGACCGTCTTTTTCACCGCCAAAATTTTTTTTTCCTGTAGCATAATTCACAAGCGAAGGTTAATTACAATTTTTTCTCTTGTTGTGTAGCGTAGAAAACACGCAATTGTAACAAGCTACAAAGCTAGTAGTTTCCGGCTGCTCAATTCTTTTGCGCAATTTACATCCAGGGGTTAATTAAGCGTTGTTCTGCTGTTGTACTCAGTAAAAGAAACTTTGTTTTTCACCGCCACAAAAGAAATTCTGTAGCATAATTCATATCCGAAGGTTAATTAAGCCTGTTTTTTGCTTTTATATTCAGTAAAATACACAGATTTTTTAAACGGAACATACAAGTCAATTTTTCTCGCCCATTTGTGGAGTGCAATTTAATATCCAAGGGTTACCCAATCTTAGTGGGTTCATTTGGCGTCAAATACAGGGTGTGTATTTATCATATACAGATATCTTCATCAAACAGTGTCTGTACATTTTAGAACAAACAGTATGTCAGACAGAGAGGTGGCAGGCTCTTCACCTGCGAGTGGCAGAGGCACAAACATTCCTGTAGCAGGTCGCAGCACAGCAAGGGGACGTTGCAGCAGGGGTCACTCGGTGAGGCCACAACTGCCGCTGTCATCTAGCGGCCGTGTACTGACTAGCAACCCAATGGTTCTTGATTGGTTGACTAGGTCATCCACTTCCTCCCAGATGACATCTGACAACCCCAGCCAAGAGTCGGTTGGGAACGTCAGACACAACCTTGTTGGCATGGCCCGGGAGCGGGTCAGCGGCCCTCACCTGTCCTCAACCCGCCTCTGTCCCTTCCGGTTCCATCAGCCAGAGATCTACTATGTGGTCTGGGCTCAGCGCCACTATATAGTGAGGATGAACAATTTGAGGAGGGCAGTCAGCAGCTACTTGGCAGTGAAGAAATGGGGCCAATATCCCCTGCTTCTTGCAGTAGGCGGCAAAGTATAGCTGTTGAGAGTGGCATGGGAGGTCATGTTGTGAGCGGTCAGCTTTTGCATACCAAGATCGGTGATGAGGAAAAACAGTGACGATGAACACAAATAGATGATGATGTAGCCGACCGCACTTGGGAGCCGGGTGAGGCAGGGCTTCATCATCGTCAGGAGAAGAGGGCGTCAGCTTGCGGGGTCAGGCAGCGGCGCAGCCAGAAAGTGGGTGTGTGGCCGTGAGTCAGCAGGATAGCAGCAGGGTGAGGTCGGGAAAGCCAAGCGGCCACGGGGTAAAAAACCCGCTTCGCAGGTCCAACAAAGTAGCGGCACAGGGGCTCAGCGAGGCAGCGGCAGCAGTAGTCCCTCAGTGTGGAGCGTTGGCGGTAAAATCCGATACTTGGCGGTGTGGCAGTTCTTTGCTAAGACACCGGAGGAGCCCAATTGGGTATATGTAGAATCTGTAAGCAGAAAGTGAAGCGTGGCCGGGAGCTAACGTTGGCAAACCCCGGCCCTGCGTCAACACATGCAGCGTCACCATCCGGTGGGGCCTGGGAGAAACGTGGCTCAGATGTGGTGGTCCATCCTGCCGCCAGCCCAAAAGCAGCAGCAGCAGCGCCCAGTGGCACACATGCCATTGCAGCCAGTCAGGCCCACCACCTCTGCAGAAGGGGGCTGTTTCTCTTTGACATCATCTCCCCGGGCAGATGCTCCTGCTCCTCGCTACTCATGGCGCCAGCAGTCGTTCAGCGAGGCGATTGCAAAGAGACAACAGTATGGTCCAACCATCCTAAGGTGCAGCGGCTGACCGTGCTCCCGTCCAAGTTTTTGGTATGCAGTCCCTCCCTTTCCAAATGGTGGACTCTGAACCATTTAGAGAACTAATGGCTTGTGCCGAGCCGAGATGGAGAGTTCCAAGCCGTAATTTCTTTTCCAAAAAGGCAGTCCAGCACCTCATAAATATGTAGAACAAAAGGTGGGCCATTTCCTTAAGCTTATCGGTTTGTTCCCAAGGTGCACGGCAGCGCGGACATCTGGAGCTGTAACTACGGTCAGGGTCAGTAAATATCCTTTACGGCCCACTTGGTGAATTTTGCTTCCATCCCAGGCACACCAACAACTTGGACAGGAGACGCCGCTTTCTCCTCCACGTTGTCAAACTGCTGCTCCTGCGCCAATATCCCTCCTCCCCTCCACCACCACCACCATCTCAGCCTCCAAAAGTACTGCTCCATCATACCACATGTGTAGGGCGTCACGCAGTTCTACACCTGGCTTGCCTGGCGAACGAAGTCACACAGGGGAGGAACTGCTCCGCGTCATGCAGCAAGAAATCGATGTGTGGCTTTGTCCGCGCAACTGCAAAATCGGAAAACCATGGTGACGGACAATGGGGGAAACATGGTGCCCGCGCGGGCACCGAGGAGGGATGGTCCTGCGCCCTGCATGGCGCACGTTTTTCAATCTGGTTGTGAAAAGGTTCTGAAGTCTTCCACCGATCTTCAGCAGATTCTGAAAATGGCCAGGAAACTGTGCATGCACTTTATCCATGTACAAAGCCAGGAACACCCTCCTCGAGAGAGCAGCAGCAAACGGCCTCCCCCAAACACACTCTGATATGCGATTTTTTCCACCCGTTGGGAATTCCAGCCTGCACATGTTGGACCGACTGTATGAACAGAGAAAGGCCATTAACAAATTTTTTGATGATCCGGGCAGACAGAAGTACTCCCCGTGTAACTTTGATGTCAGCCAGTGGCAGTTTCATGCGTGACACCTGCCGTTTGTTGAGGCCATTCGAGGAGGCCACGTTATTTGTCAGTCGCCAGGACTACGGGATGAATTTAAAGTTTATTCCACTGCTTCATGTCTGGAACAGATGCTGAAAAATCTGTCTGGGAAGGGGACTGGAGACGTGGCGACTACATCTCGTGGCCACATGAGTCGGTGGGGAACTGAAATGGATGAGGAGGAGGAGGACATTGGAGCAGAAGCATTGTCTGGTGAAATGATTGGATTTTTTACCAGGTGACAAGAGAGGAGGAGCAGGAGCAGCTGGAGGAGGTGGATGGAGATGAGGAAGCGAGGCAGATGACCCCCAAGCACCGTTTGGGAGTATACAGTGGAAATGGAGGCAGGGAGCCCCTTGGAGTCACTTGTGAGATGGGCCCGCAAACATGCTTATTTTCCTGGCTGTGACAGGCCGAATAGTCAGCATCGGAGAGGGATTGACTTCTGGCTCTCCACCTATTGGACCCTCGTACCGGTCCAAAATGGGAGCCTTTTTCCAGCTATTGAGAGAGAGGACAAACTCAAATACTAAAGGAAATCCTCCGTAATCAGTTGGCCGCTGCCTATGGCGGCATTGTCCCTCCTCTGACAGGTCGACGGGGGGTTCCTCAGCGCTCACGTAACTACTGCCGCGGTGCTGGGGGAAGGTGGGGGGGGGGGTAGGAGCAGTACACTCCATCAGCAGAAACCCTAAGTTTTAAACCCCATGATGAGCAGTTTCCTTCCCCCACCAGTGAGGAGGGCAGTCCCCCAGCAGCAGAGGACCTGGAGCAAACCCTAAACCCCAACAGGGGTTTTTTTTCCCCCCCCCCCCCCAAAACTTTTGGACACACTCTGCCACCCCAGTTAAAAGGACCCGCTGGACTACTGGGGGGGGCCCAAAACGGGGATGTGGGGGCCCGCAATTTTGCCGATTTTGCGTGGAGAAGCTGTCCTGCCGGGCCAAATGTGGCATCAGAGGGGGTTTTTAAGTGCGGCGGGGGCCATCTTTTAGCCCAAGGAAAACCCCGTTTGCCTTTGGAAAATGGGGGGAACGACTGACCTTTTTCAAGTTTAAATCGGGTGGATGGGCCGGGTTTTCCACCACCAATCCCTTTAGGCGTCAACAAAACATCAGCCATGACCCTCACCCAAACTGGGGAAGAAATGATTTTTGGGTTCAAACTACCTCCTCACCACTATTCTGATCCCACCACCCCCCTTTAAGCCAACATCTCTGACAGTTTTTTTCCCATTTTCCAACAACCATTTTTCCAAAGCGCCCTGGTATTCCACCCCCACCTCCACACTGTTTTCATTTTTTGCCACTTTTCTGACCCCCTGCTGGCTGGGGCTGTTTCCCCGTGCCCTTTCCAAAACTGTTTCTTGTCCCCTCTTTTGCCTACTCCTTTTTTTGCCACCCCCAAAATTTGTCATTTGGCCATGTCTGACCCTCCCGCGGCTGTGGTTTGCTCCCGTGACTACAAAACTGTGTATTGTGCCACTGTCTGACCTCAGCTGTGCTTTTCCCTGCTGCTGTGACCTAAAAACCCCTTTTCCCATTGTGCCACTGTTGCCCCTATGCGGGCTGCGGGCCGGGGACCTACACACTGTGTAAATTGGCCATTTTGGGACCTCATGCTGTGCGGGCCCGTGATAACACTGTGCATTTGGGGCCACTGTCGCCCTTTTCGGGCTGCTGTGGTGCTGCCGGGACCTACACCCCGTGTAAAAGTGCCATGTCTGACCTCATGCTGCTGCGTGACTGGCTGTGCCCTACACACTGTGTCATTGTGCCCCTGTTACCTCATGCTGCTGTGCCGTGACCTGCACACTGTGTCATTGTGCTACGGCCCTGCCTCATGTGTCCTGTGGCTGCTGCCGTGACCTAGAAAATTTGTGTATTGTTCCACTTGGGGGCCTACCCCTTTTTTTTTCCACCTTCCCCAAATGCCCCAATTTTTTTTTGACCACTTTTCAAAACCTCAGGGCCTGTGGCTGCCCCCGTCACCTCCACATTTCCCCTGATGTTGCCCCCTGACCCCTCAGTTTTTTTTTTCCAGTGTGGGCTGGGAGATTTTAAATTCACTCCCTTTAAACCCCTTCAGTTTTTTGGTCAGTTTTGCCCTCTTGGTGCCCGGGGAATTTTATAGTGGGAAAGGTTCTAAGAGCGGCGGCGGGTATTGGGTGTCTTTCTAAAAAAAACAAATTGTTGAAGCCCAAAACCAAGTTTCCCTCTGCATATTTAAGCATGGCAAAAAATTTTCTACAGCCCCCCTTCAGGCTCTGTCCCACCCCTGGAAATAGCTTTTTTTTTTAATGTGTTTTCGTGCCGAAGTAATTCGGAACAAGTTTTTTTTTTGTCAAAAAATTTCGGCAAAGTGAACAAAAACAAATTTTCCCGGGAAAATTCGCCCATTCTAGTGTAAGGGTAAATGTTTTTGAATAGATTAGATTTTTTGGGGATGCAACAAAACCAATTTGGTGAAAACTTTTTTCTTTCTCTTTTTTTTTTTTCCCTTTTTTAAAAAAGGGGGCCCAAAAGAGGGATGTTTTAAAAATTTTAAAATTTTTTTTTATACTTTTAGCACTTTCTTTTAAAAAAAAAATGCAAAAGGGAGTCCCAAAGATGATGGTTCTTTTTACCCCCCCTAGAAAGAATAAACACAAGGATTCGGCCCTCTCACAGCCCTGTTTAGTTTTTTTAAGAAGCCCCCCTACTCTGCACTCTTTTCCTTAAAAAATTGCCCCTGTTTGAATTGTTACCTGTAAAAGGGCCCTGTTTCACAAGGGGGTTTGGCCAGGGTTAAACCCGCGGTTTTAAATCCGGGGGTTCCCGCGGCCGGGACCTCGTCCTAGCCTCCCGCAAACTCCCCGTCCCCCGAGGGGGTTTGCGGCGATGGCGCGGGGCGTGGTCTCGGCAGGGTGGGGCTTGGTTTGGGGGGTGGCTTGGGGGGAGGGTTTGCCCCATGCAAAATTAATGGGCGGGGGGCCCAAACCACCCCGCGAGCCGGGTCCAGCCGCCAACCCTTTTCCCGTTGCCCGCGGAACACAGCGAACCCGTTTTGCAGAGAACCCCCTGTCAAGAATTGACGGGAAAGAGTTCTCATCACATGCGGAAAGGGGCGGGGGCCCCCAAAGCCGCCCCAAAAACCCCCCGGCGTGTAATATTAAGGGCGGTTTCCAAAAAAACCATTTTAATAAATGGGCGCAAATTTGGTCCTTTTTGGACGCGGAAAATGTTTCAAACCCAATTATTAAAAATGGGGGAAAAAACAAGATGACTGTCAATCTCCTCTGTCTGAGGCTCCATGCAAAATCTTTTGCCCCCTGGGGAAAGGATATTCTGAGAAAGGTCAGCCCTTTGCTCGAGATCTCCCTGGGGGGAAAAAAAGGAGTGACCCAGTAGAGCTAGGGGCCACATTTAAAAAACTTCGAAAAACAATTTCCCCCGTTTGGGTTAAAATTGGGAGAGCACCAAAGTCCCCCCACTCATGACAGCACATGTCCCCGACCCCTTTGAAGTTGGCCAAAGACTGTCGGATGAATAAGGAGGGAAAGGGAGAGGGGCTTTTGGGCAAAATTTAGACCAAAAAAGAAAATTTTTTTGGGATTAACTGTTTTGGCCCCAGGAAGGTTTTGGGGCATCCCGAAGAACACCGTACCACCCAAAAAGCATGGGGGTGGAACATCATACTACGAGGGTGCTTTTCGGCAAAGGGGAAGGCAATGCATTGTATGAAGGGAAGATTTATGGGGCCTTGGGATACAAGAATTTTTTGGGCCCAAAAAACCCCCTTCATGGATTGAAGATGAGTTGGGGGATGTAATGAAACCCAAAAAACACGCCCGGGTATAAGGAGTGGGTCAGTAAAAATCAATTTAAAGGGCCCGGAGTTTTGGGGCCCCCCAGTCTAAAGACCTAAAAACCCCAAATTTAAAAAACTTCGGGAAAGGGGCTGAAAACAATGTACCCCGGACAGCCCCGAAAATGAAAAATTTTGGAGAAGAAACTATTTTGGGAGGGGGGGGGGCCAAAAACCCTGCTTTCAGTGTTTTGCAAACCCTTGGCAAGAACTAATGGCCCCCTCCACTTCCTTTAAAAAGACTGCAGTTTTCCCGTACCCCTTTTCAGAAAAGCCCCCCCCCGAAGTATGATGTTTCCCCCCCCCTGCCTTTTTGGGTGGGACCCGGTTTTTTTCTTGGGTTTTTTCTCATCCTTTTCTGTTCCCCAAAAAGTTGTACCAAAAAGTTCTAATTTTGTTTCACCGGCCACATGACCTTCTCCCATACCTCCTTTGATTCATCCAGACAGTCATTGGTCAACTTCAAATCCCTGGTATATATATATATAGACCAGAATGGCGTAGCATGAACCCAAAACATACAAGATTTTTACAAGAAAGCCCAAAAGGGGACATTGTTTTATCCTGGGCGAAAAAAAGGGGGCAAAAACCCCCGGGAAAAAAACAAATAAAATTTCTACAAATGTGGGGAAAGCAGGACAATAAATAGCAATTTGTTTTCCCCCGCAAATGCCACCTCCTCCAGAAAAGGAGGAAAGGCATGACCAAAAGACAGTCGGCAAGAAAAGGAAAAAAAAATTGGTTTAGTGAAAGTTTTTTTTTTCCATCGGGGCCGCACTATGGGGGCCCGGGAACCCCCAAAAAAAAAGAAGGGAGAAAAATCAGACTTTTTCTAACGCTAACCAAGTCTGTTTTGCACAGGTGGATATTTTTTCCCTATAAGATAACTGATAAATTTTTTAACTTGGGAGGGGGGTACCCCCCCAGATACTTTTCCCTTTTCCATACCAAATGCAAGGGTGAAAATTCCACCAGGGGTGGGGGTTTATCCCACACCCAAAATTTTAACAAAGCAAACTTGTCATTGGGCATACCCTTTTAAATTTCGGGGGCAGATGTTTCCCCTTTAGGCCCCGAAGCCATGTAAAATTTTTTGGTCTGTCGGAACAGTTACATTAATGCCAAGCTTGACAGACAAACAGATGTATAAATTAAAAAATTTGTGTTTTTTGAATCCTTCCCTTTCAGAAACCCTGGACCAACATTACTCAGCTTCACTTCATTGCAAACTTTTGCCTGGGCAAACCCGTTTAAGACTGACACAGGCAGATTAAAGGTGTCCTCCCGTTAGTGGCAAATCAAAAGGGGTTACACAAAAAACCCTACATATCCAAGTACCCCCCTTTCCCCCAACAAAATTTAAAAAGCAATTTTTTTAGACAATTTAGAGTTTTGAAAGCAGGAGGTCCCAAAAGCCCCTCCCCTAATGTAAAAAATTTTATACCCCTTGAAGAAAAAGGGAAACCCAAGCATCCAAAGATATCGGTGTTCACAATTCAAGGGTCTAAATGTCATTATAGAGTACTTACCCTTTTTAATTTCCCGAAAAGGAACAGAGCCCCCAGTGATGCTAGGGAGAAAAAAAAAAACTGGTCTCACCAGATGCAAATGGATCTCTATCCCCAGTGATTAAAGGAAGATGAAGGATGCTGTTTACCTCTTCCTGATGGCCCAAATGGGAGTTTGAGCTTACACCTTACATGATTTGCTGAGTGATCTTTGGGGCAATAAGTTCCTCCAGAATCATAAACTATTATATAACTCGTTTCTTGAAAATACTGACAAAAGCTATGGTGAATGTTGGATATGTATGCACACTCCAATGATAGAATACCACTTAAGTACCCTTAATCATAGCTGGATGGATACATTCCCTTCTTTCTCAAAACAACCTAACACACACAGATGAGACAAAGAGCATGAATGTTTTGAAACAAGAGGGTTGGGAATATAAAACAATACCAGTCGCTGTAGTAGAATTGGGAAAAATATGGGTCCCTGAACTAAAAGTGTCAATTTGTAAGGCCTCCATCTGTGATTATGTATGAAATCATGATGACGCAGGAGATACCTGTTTGATAGTACACATCCATGATCCAAAATGGGAAGAGAACAAATACTTCTCTATTGGAAATGGTGATGAGTGTGCAGCATTTGAAAATAGGACCTTTAGCAATCCGCTCCCCAAAGATAAGGGTAATGACTTTGTATGTGGGTTTTGGAATATGGTGGGAGGATTCGAGACTAGTAAATAATGAGATGTGTGTGTATAATCAAACTTCCCTTTTGTACATGATAGCAATAGATCTGTTAAATGGGTCCATGTATCTGAAACAGTTGCCAGAACACATGTATTATGCCTGTGGAAACTCTGTATATAAGTGGATTACCTGTGATGTAGAAGTTACCTCAATTATAGTCAAGCTATTGACATCTACATTTTTAGTTCCCACAAAGATATAGACATACACAGGATATCTAGGCATACTCTGTTTAAAAGGGAGCAGATAACAAGCTACGGAAAAATGGAATACCTCATTTAGTCTCCATGAGTGAAGGTAATACAATACAATGGTAATGCAGATTTAGGACAAACTAGTAGAGGCCAGAGATTACCTCCATGTTATGATCTTGGATGTTATCGGTCTACGAAATCGCACCAGTACACAGGTAGATCAGGTCATCCTAATAGTCAACCAACATGTGGTAGTTCTGGATTACCTTACAGCACAGGAAGGTGGGATATGTCAGATTGTAGACCCCACCTGCTGTCACTATAATGACCCAGAAGGAAACTTTCAAATAAGGCCTGATCTACATAAAATTGCAGAAATGAATGACTGGTTTAGAAAACAACAAGTAAAAGAGTAAAAGCAGCCTTCGTTTAAGAGATATATAAACAAAGGCTTCTTCATGCTCTATAATGGAAATAGATCACAAAGATTTCATGGATGCTACCACTGTACCCAAGAGATTAGTAGGATCATAGCTGAGCTGGGCTTTTGCCACAACTACCCTGCTCAGAGGGGACTCTGACCCTGGCAGTTTTATCCCTTATTAACCAGGGTCAATAGCAACAAATATATCTCTAAAACGAAGGCTGTTTCATGCTCTATAATGGAAATATGTGCAAGTACTTGAAAACAGGCTGGTTACTAATGAAAGGCTGTGTGACAAGCCCACTAAATAAATTGATTATTTCCTTAGTAAACAGATTTCAGTTCAATAAGACTAGGTTCTCAAATTGCGTTTTTGCTGCATTTTTCAACTGCATCAAACATGTAAGCAATTAAAAAATCCATGTGTTTTCGGGTGGTTCTGTAACTAGCTCTGGTTTGGAACAGAGGTGAAATTAGGTTCAATTTAGAAAAAAAATTATATATTTTTTTTAAAAGGCATGTGTTTTTTAATTGATTTCGTTCTTGTTCTGTTTCTGTTCCATCTTTCAACCTCATTGTGAGAACCCACCCTCAGTTGTCCAGATTAAAGTGATGCTGATCAATGCAATTTTGTTCGTTTTTAATCTATATTAGTTCTGCACTGATGAATGTTCTTATTTATCTTGGAACTTACTTATCTGATACAGGGCACCAAACTCCTAACTAAGAATTAAAACAAGACTACTGTTTGCCTGCAGTCTTCACCAGGGGGTGTTTAGGTGCTTACTGCCTACTGTTTACACACTAAACTCAGTAATAACACTTTGTGGACTTTACTTCCATGCTTCCTCTATTAGTGGCTACAAGCAGCCAGAGTGTTTTGTGTTAAATGGTGGTGCCTGGCAGTTTGTAAACCCTTCAGAATTTTCTATATTCCTGCATAAATTTGACCTAAAACCCCCCAAAAAATCATATTTTCACATCAATAACTCTTTTTCTACATTTCTTACAAATGTGCTTTGTTTGTGCCATAATACACTTCCACATACATGTGTTGTGAAGATCAGATTTTGATAGATTTCTGTTCTATAAATAAAACAAGTTCCCTACTCACACCGGATTGTATTCTATTGATTAAAAAAAACCTGACTCTAATTTTACCTTTACATCTGCTACATTTTTCTTAAGAAATAAATTCTAATATTTTTGAATTATTTTTTTTTTTTGGTTTTCTTTATCTACTTTTAGTATTTGTATGAAAATCTGACGTAGTCTTAGGCCAAATGTATCCAAATGTATATTCTGAAGTCCACAAACTTTTAAGTACTAGCATATGTCCTGTGTTTCAGAAAAATAGAGTTCTAATCACAAAACAGATGTATTATGAAATTAATCTGCATACAATTATGAACCTAAAAAACAAACAAGGATTCACTTTAAAACTTGATTGGCCTCAAACATAAAGCAGAAAAGAACACAGTATGGCAGCAGACATGTCATGCAGTTTCTATCTAATCCTGCTGTGTCATTTACATTTTCATAAAAATATAATTTAGATGAATGACTTCTCAACAATTTTCCAGTAAGAATACAATTATGTGAAGTATAACTTCCTTGTTTGTACATGTTGACACAAATGTTTGAATTATTTAAGCAGTTCACTTATTAGCTTTTTAGCAAGTATAGATAAGCTGTGAAGATGGACACATTCAGAGTTTTTAAAGAGATTCTGAAAAAGTTTGATTTTATCTCTAAAAAATATGGGTAACTGCATGAACAGCAGGTGTAATTGTAAAAAATTGGAGGCATCAGAAAGGACCAACACCTGGGCTACAGCTGCTGAAGATTTATTTTTGCTGGTTAATTTTTGTTCTTGAAGCCAAAATATTTAAACTTAAATGGAATGTATCACCAATTTTTTTTTTTTACTAACTAAAACCAGATCACAATACAGATTTTCTTTTTTTTTTCTTTTTTTCTTGGTATTTTTTAAATTATTATATCACAAAGAAATGTTTTCACATAAAACAAAGATGCATCATACAAGAAGTTATTTCAATCCAAGTGACATTTGAAAACCTAAAAATAAACTGTGTAATACAATATTTGTGATATAAATCCATCCATCATAACTCCCTTCCATCTTTGATTATTCAAATTGTCTTTTATAAGCATGGTATATTTATTAGATTTAATTTAAAATATGTTCCCATTGCCTTGTCTCAGGTAGTTCAGTTTTGTCTCAGTTTTCCTGTATGCTCCTGTTTTTTATCCTGTGATCATTGCCTCACTTATAGTTATGAAACGTGACCCAGACTATTTTTTAAATTCTCCAATAAATACCATTGTGTCATTGTGTATGGCGGAACTGTTTTATTTCTGATGCTGTCAGATAGATTTAAACAAACTTTCACCACTTTTTAAAGAAACTCGTCGTCTGTTTTGTCTATATAGACTCAAGGTTCAAGATTTTCTTCAATTGGGTTAGGATTGTACACTCACTGGGCATTTGAACAGTTAACCAATCCCTTAAAGGGGTTGTCTCACTAGAAGGATTGTTTTTTATGTTAAAGACCCTCAAAAAAAAGTGACTTTTGAATATTGCCCTTTAAACAGGGTCCTCCCTTTCCCTAGATACCCCCTCTTGTATGGGTGCATCACTCCTCGGGGTCGTATAGCTACAGACTTTTCAATCTCTCCAAAAAGATTCCCAAACGCGGTCACTATATACAGACCTGGTGCCCTCATACCCTCGTCACGCAACCGTAGGGGCCTGTAAACATCCCCTTAGAAACTGAAAGAAAAACAACAGGGGAAAGACAATCCTAAAAAGGACAACCCCTTTAAGTACAACCCTTTAAAAACCCTTTAAAAGGGTTTTCTCACTACATTGATTCATTTACCTTGTCTTTTTTTTGGGTTTTTCATTTTAAATTCAGGGGCGTTTTTACGGGCTTTACTAGGTTTCAGTAAACCCAGGTCTGAGTTTAAAGCAACCATGTGGCACCCTATCTGAGAATTGAAAGGCTGTACTATGGGGACCTGAAGAGCTGATGCAGCCCATACAAGAGGGGATATCTAGGAATAGATAGGACACTGTTAATGGACACATATTGCAAAGTCACTTGTTTTTTCAAGATCATTAATCATAAAAAGCAATCCTTGTATTGACAACCCCTTTTAATGACAAGCTAACTTTTTTACACTTTGTGTTTTAACAGTGATAATTTTTTTTCTCCATGATGCAGCCTGGGGCTACCCTAGGTCCCTAAGGCTGACTGCATAGATATTCCCCAAGCTCCATCGGAACAGGGAAATCCCCTTTGATCATATCGCAGTCATGGATCTCAGCAATCAAAGAGTTAAACAGTGGGGATTGGAGGCTTCCTTTGGTCCCTGCCATTCACAAGAAGTCAAAAGAAGGTCGCAAACCCCCCCTTAGGGATGACACTTTGGCATTGTGCCAACAGAGACGGACATAGGGGGGGTTGTTAAAAGGGGGAAGGGACCTCTGGCAACTGTACTTATCATGTGGAAAAGTACCGAAGGGGCTCTTTGCCCAGTTTCTGAGCCTCCAATTTACACTTTACTATTATCGAACAAAATGCATAGGATTTTAAAGGGGGTTTTGTTTAACCCATTTTAGGGAAACAATTTTTTTAGGAATTTTTTGGTTTTTTTATTTTTTTATTTTTCCGTATCATTTTATATTTTTTTAATAATTTTTAATCCTCAATTTCACTTTTGGGCCCCTAAGCCCAAAATATTTACACTTCCTGTTTGTTTAGAGAGCTTTTCAGCAGTCGCCATTCATAAAAACAGGGGCAAGCTGAAAGGAAAATATGAACAAGAAATTTTCACCACTCGTGCCGGGGTAAATTAGAAAAAGTTGGGGAGTTGAAAAAAAAGCACTTTATTGGGCAAAATAAAAAAGATTTTAAAAAACCGAAAAACTACATTTTTTGAGCGTTTTAGGCCCTTAGATGGCCCTTAGTCGAAACAATCGTAAAAAATAGTGGACCTTATGAAATATTAAATATTTTTTTCCCAATATTAAAATAAACTTTTAAAAATTTATGACATTTTTTATTGTTTAAAACTAAATCTTCAAGAAATGCCCCTTTTATAACCCATATAAAGTTAAACAGGTCCATTTGCAATTGCTTTTCAGAAGTGTAAATATTGGGGTTTTTTTTTCTACGAGTGTTAATAAGGGGCCAAAACTAACCTGGCCTAAAAGCGAAAAAGTGTGTTTTTTTCTGTTATTTTTAAAATCTTTTTTTTACTTTTTCCAATAAAGTGTTTTTTTAAATCCCCAACTTTTCTTTTTTTACCCAAAGCACTTTTTAAAAATTTTTGTTATTTTTTTTTTATCCCCGACCCCGGGATTTAAATCTCTCCTGCACCTTTGGGGAAAGCATCAATCCTTTGGACTTCAAAGCCTGGCTTTTCTTTTTTCTTTCAAGCAAAGGAGACAAAATGTGTACAAATAACAAGATCAACCAGTCACAAGAAGATGTCACAGCCCCCCTCTCCCTCCCTTCACATGAAAACTCTCCTATCCAAGTCTAGGGACAAATCTGTCTCAAGAATCCTATGTGCATAAAACTGCTGTAAATATTCTCTTACTGCTTTAAAGCATTGCAAACAAGAATTCTTCCCCAAAATCTATATAAGGGGCCGAATTTGAGAAATCTACATCAGGAAAAAAAAAAGACTGAGAGAAAAGAATATGGATCGGGCTTTTGTTTATAAGAAAAAAAAAATGGGACAATTCCCAATTCGACACTTCTCACTATATCTTTTCTATTATGTCATGAATCATCCGCCAGAATTCCTGCACCCGTGTACCATATTATTTTCTTCTTAGTTGTTTTTATGTTCTGATTGAAAATGTTTGCATTTTTTTTCTTGCCTAGGCTACATAGGTTTCTGTGAACAGGAGCAGACTCATTGAGTTACGTTATAGAGTTTTCTAGTCATGCTTTGTGACCAAAAATGAAGTCATTGTGTCAGGAGGGGGAGCTTTGACCATCACTCATTGTGAATGGTCAAAACTTGTGTCATCTACACATTGGTGTCACATTTCATTGGGATAAAAATTAATAGACTACTGTAAAGTCATCTGTAGAGAAGAGGGAGAGTCAGACTATTATTAGGCTTAGTGACTAGAGTGAAAACTACAGGATTTTTTTTCTTTTTAAATAGGTCATGTTCTGAAGATGACTTCCCTTTAAATCAACAAACTCCTAGCTATTTGTCATGAACCAGGACCATGTAAAAGCACATCTCACCTGTAATGGCCATATCTGAGAAAATGATTGCCTAAACAACAACTTTGTTTTCATACATACCTATAATACCTACATTTTTGCTATTATCGCAGATAAGGAGAGAAGCAGAAATAAATGCTTTTGTTAGTTGAAGGAAGGCTTCTGCAGCATGGGGATCCAATTGTGGTCTCTACTGTGTGAGTAGCAGAGAAGATGTGAACTTGTGCAGGACCTAGAGAAAAGATCTGTTCACAATGTAGAGCCCCAATCTGTAACACCAGGGGTGTAGTTAAAAGATGGAATGGACTTTTGGTAGGATTTCCTAAAAGGAGAGGTAAATAGGAGAAGGCTTGGGTTGTCACTAAAAGGAATAAATAAAGGGGATCGTTTTAAACTGGAATTCAAAAAAAACTTTTTATTTCCCCCATCAAGTTAAATCCCCATAAAGAGGGCAAAAATGACAAGCATGAAAAAACTTGAAGATTTGCAACGCCCAAAGAAGTTTAAATCCCTCTCCTTTTTAATTTTCTAGGCACTGGGGGTTTCCCCCCGTCTCATGAGCAATCCCTCCATAAATTTTCTTTTGGCTCTTTTAAACATAGACACAGATTTATAGCGGAACTGTATTAAAAGTTCCTGACCAAAGTTTTTTTTTAACTTTCATATTTATTTACCCTTGGGCATAGTGGTGACAGGGGTCTCTATGGAAGGAGGTGGACAACGGCATTTTGAATGTTTTGTGTGATAGGAGTAATGAGTTAAGCCACCACAGTATGAGTATAATGACTGGCCAGTTCATTCTTGATGTGACCAGCAAGTCCTTTTCAGAAGTTGATTTGTAAGGTTTTTTTTTTTTATTGTAGAAGAGCTTCAGATGTTAAAAAAATCAATTGCATTTTGGCCCGTGGTTGACTCACCTGGAAGTAAAGAAAGAAGCAGCTGAAGAGGCATAAACTAGGTTTTTAAAGACTTTGCAGCAAGTCTGGAGATTATTCTGTAAACCAAACATTAAGATTTCTGCAGTGCAATAGCTTAATTATCCAGGATAAGGCCTCACTGGACAGTAGGAAAACAAAGATGATCTTTGTGCTTTCTGAAAATCGATCAGTAATCTGTAATGCATGGTGTACTGATTCAGGAAACAGTAACAAGTCTTAGGGTCACTGTTGTAGTGAGGTGGCATTGGAGATCAAAGCCTACTGTCAGGTTTAAGTTAAGGTGTGTAACCAGTAGCAGTAGGCGGTGCATTTGTAGGACCAAAAAGTTGGGAGGAAACATCGTGCAATGTCTAGAAGAGTTTTGTCTGCCAGCAGGATACATGACTTGAGCAAACTGTCTCTAGGTCTACCTCATGGCAAGATGAATACAATGGTTTTATTTGATTTGGTGTAGGGCTCTGCCGATGAGGGGCTTCTAAATTTTCACTGCTTGGGAGCCACCAGGTGCTAACCTCAGTACAGTCTCCTATAGCAACAGCCAACATTACCTGGTGTGCAGAAGTAGACAGTAGGCAGAAGTTATGGCAAGTGTTTAGGGCAGGCAGCAGACATAGAGAATACTCTAGAAACAAGGTAGGTTCAGAACCATAGAAGACACTGAAGTTCTGAGAAATCAACTGCTCTCGGTTCATAGACCTATTTAAGGCCTTAGCCTTTGACTTTATGTTAATGCAATTTCCTTAACATGCCTCAAATAGGTTAAAAGCTTGTACAAATTTGGAGGAGAAACTTGTGCATTTCTAATAAATAAAGCCATGTCAAATGAAAACATGCTTAATTTAAAAGTTGAGACCTTCCACAATAATCTAAGATTTCCACGTTGAATTGCAAGGGTCAAAGGATTCTTGACTTCAGCAAGGAGGAGGGAGATGACGACATCTCTACTGTGTCCTTTGAGATATAGAAAAGCAGAAAATTTACCACCAAACTTTACTGTGGCCTAAAGGACAGACAGTCAGAATGTTATTAAAACTCCACGGCTGAGTAAAGGGAAGCATTTGATATGGACTTCAAATGATTTGACGAGTAATACATAGATTTATTTTAACATTAAACCTAGAGTGAAATAATTTACATTGTAATAACACAGTAATTTCAGGCCAGTTCATAGAGTTAGTGGTACAGGAAATTGATATACATTTCTTCACTCACATATGAGCAACTAACACTTTAAACCCCCTGTACATCATTCGTACTCTTTGGGCCCAATTTTTATTTAAAATTGGGGATAAGTAGGAAAAAAAACCCTCTTTCTAAGGAAAACGAAATCTTTAATTTTGGCCGGTGATAGCACATTCCCATCAAACAACACAGTTAGAGATGACACACTAGTAATAATGCCGACAGCAGGGATGCTATTTGTCATGAAGTGCCCCTTTCACCAAACAATAAATTTTAAAAAAGTCACAAAGGATCTGTAAAAAGAAAAGGCAAAATCATAGTTTAGGTAGAATACAATTCTTTTCGGGTGGTTTGACAAAAATATTATAAATATATTGATCTTTCTGATGTAAAATCATTGCTTACAAAAAACTTACAGTATATCTTATTTATATGATAATGTAATGTCAATTGAACCCTTAGGAACCAGCTACTGTAAGTAATGTTTTAACAAACTGTTTAGGAACAGCAGTAGTTTGTATGGTAATAATGCTAGGACATGCAAAAGCAGAAACTTAACATTCTTCTTTGTTTAATGGGGTTGTCTCACTCACCAGGCTGTGTTATAGAGCCACAGGCAGCTTCAGACTCTCACTTAATGGTTAGGTTGTGGGTGGATCTACAGCAGTGATTAGCATATCAGCTCTGCTGTTCCTAGCTGATCCTGTTACAGTGAAATTAGAGCTCTGTAGCCTTGTGCACTCCTGCACAAGGGTTAAAGCTTGTCAGTAAGTAATGTAAATAAGCTCTGTATTTCAAGATAAGGAAGTGGGCATCCGACCACTGCTTCAGCCTGTTAGAGCAGAGAGAGAGGTGGCTGATAACTAGGGAGACTTGTGTGCAAAAAGAGGAGATAGGATCTTCTCCTGCCTCTGAAGATAAGCAAAATCAGAACAGCAATGTATATGGTAATATTCTTTCTTTATCTTTGCTTACACGTTTAAAGCTAATCAATGAAATGAGAATACCCCTTTAACACATAGCAGTGTAAATATCTGGTGTACAGAGAAAATGTATATTTTGACTTGGCAATTGTTTACCATAGCCAGGGCCAGTGCCCCAAACAGCCATAAAGCATGAGCCCTGAAAAAGGGAAAATCAGAGCCAGGACAACTGGTAGGTGAAGGTAGGCAACCACCTAGAGTGGGGTGCATGGAGGTATGGAGTGGGCTAAATTTTTCATTGGTGGTGCTATGTGCCTTATTTGCCTAAAGCACCAGAATACCTTGTCCCAGCCCTGAGGGAAATGAACAGAGGTGGAAAGGGAGCAGGCGTGAGAAGGAAAATGGAGGAGGTTATGTGGAGGGGCAGGTCAGAGACAGTAAGTGGACATGTGGTAAGCGGAAAAGACTATGTGGTGGGACTTGGGGAATGGAAAGGAACAGTCTCTGAAAAAATGAAGGGGGAGCTCTGATTAGTTGCTATGGGCAACAAAGAGTGTCTCAGACCTAGACAGTTTTCATACATGAGGCCCTAAGTGTGCGGAGGCTGTGGGTAGTTTAGGAGGGCAATTAAAAAAAAAATTGCACTGAAGCCACTGGTTGTGCAAAGCACAGTCTCCCTTCAAGTTGCTGCTTCTGTAGACCGTAAAATATTTCACTTTTGTGACATACCTTGATAAGATATTCCCCACAGGTGGCACCCATATCTCCTCCATAGACCAGATGCCAAAATTAGTTTACACACAAGACTGTATACCCTAAATTATTCAGAGAGCAGAACATGGGTTTAGGACCCTATCTGGACCAGTGCTTAACAACACATTGATAGACCAAATGCAAGGATGTAAGGAGCGGATGTTCATTCTTCTATCTGAAAATTTTGTCAAATGTTTTTCAATACTAGCATTAAAGAAACATTCCAAAAATGACTCAGAAGAAAAGAGTATTGGAATTACATAAAATATTTTTATGAAGTTTGAATGATGATTTCTCATACAAAAAAAAAAAATATTGGGCAGGAGTGCATAGTTGGGGTGTATGTAGTTTCAAACCAACCTCTACCATTCACCTTTACTCTATTGTGTTTCAAACATGACTTTCAGTTTGGAAGCTCCTGCCATCTTTGTTATGTAATAGAATATTAGTGAATGGTGTGGGTTGTTGGAGACTACAACAACCTCAACTACGCAAAAGAATTTGCTAGTTATTATTGCTTAGTCGGAGGGAAATATTTTTTCACCTTTATGTTACTATGGTTGTGCAGTCCTACTTCCAGAAGTCCTAGAAGTTCAATCTTGCTGTATCAAGGAATACCAAGGACTAGTGTTGAGCGATTATTATCGACAAAGTTGAAATCGGCACAGTTTTTATGTTGATCAAAATTTTTAGATCATGCGATAATTTAGGTTAAAATCTGTGCATCATCTATTAATATCGCGCCATTTTCGGTGCTTCCTGTCATTTTGGCGGCCAGCAAATCAGCTTACAGAATAGAGCAGGGTGAGATGTGTGTGCGACGTCATGACTGGGATGTGTATGGTTGCGATTGGCTGGAAAAATCACATGACCTTGTTTTACATAGAACAGCCCTTCCTGTTCATGATCAGTTTGTCTCAAGC
>JAODAL010052557.1:0-25889 GCA_025379985.1 Phyllomedusa bahiana
ACCATCAAAATTTATTTATTTATTTTTTCTTTGGGTGGTTGTTTTTCTTTTACATCATTTCTTTAAAGTTCTCCTATATGCATTATTCTCTCTGACTTCCACTATGTGAGCTTTGATAGCACAGCACTGAGAGGATTGCTTGAAGAACCTCTTTTCAGGCTGGCTATTGCCTAAGTAGTGTAAGTATTATCAGCAGCACCTGATAAGTGTGAAGAAACCCCTAACCAGTGCATAAAAAGATTACCCTATTTACTTTTAACGGCTTTCTGGTCATTGGCTAATGACCTAGTGGTTTAGTCTAATCTTATCTATTCCTGTCAAGAGAACAACTGAGAAATTATTATGTGATGACCTGCTATTTGTATGAGACCACAAAGAGATAAGTAACAGCTAGGGTAAAATGAGATTAGTGTACCCTGCCAGTGAGAAGTTTTATCTCTTGCTAGATAAAGACAATATTTTATATATATTTTTACTGCAAAGGATTGCCAAAACAAAAAAAAATGCCAAAAATTCTAACAAAAAATAATTTTCCAGAAATATTGGTTTTAATAAAAATACTTATTTCTGATAGAGGTGTCCCTTTAAGATAGAAGTGTAGATTTTAACAGGTGGTTTTCTCGTTAACTACAGGTCCACAAAGCCTGGTTGCTGACAAATCTGTTCTTCTCATGAAAAATTTGTGTGAACCATGCCTCAATCTAAACAATTTAGAAAAGTAGTACTGTATTATTTGGACATGGAGAACTGGACAAGAATACAAAGCATTGCTAAAGACCTACAGTATGCTATGCTAAAGACCTATGGACCAATAGATAGATATAATGTTTGTAAATGGAGACAATTCAGGACTGTTGTTACTCTCACTCGGGGTGAGCATTCTATTAAGCACAATCTACAATCCTGTGGGTTTGCAAACTGCAAAAAAACTCTTTTGAGTTCCTGCTTGAGCTGTAGGGTTTTATCAGACCCAGAATAGCTAGGCAGTCAATACTGGGGAATTTACAGTATCTCACGAAAGTGAGTACACCCCTCACATTGTTGTAAATAGTGTATTATACCTATTCATAGGTCACTGAAGATATGACACTTTTATTCAATGTAAAGTAGTCAGTGTATAGCTTATATAACAGTGTAAATTGTGTGCACCCTCAAAATAACTCAGCACACAGTCGTCAATGTCTAAACCACTGGCAACACAAGTGAGTACACCCCTAAGTAAAAATGGACAAATTGTACCCAATATGCTGTTTTCCCTCCACTGTGTCATGTGACTTGTTAGAGTTACAAGGTCTCAGGTGTGAATGGGCAGAAGGCTTGTTAAATTTGGCGTTATTGCTCTCAAACTCTCTGATACTGGTCACTGGAATTTCAACATGGCACCTCAGGGCAAAGAATTGTCTGAGGATCTGAAAAAAAGAATTGTTGCTTTACATTAAGATGGCCTAGGCTATCAGAATATTGCCAGCACCCTGAAACTGAGCTGCAGCACGGTGGCCAAGACCATACAGCGATTTAACAAGAGAGGTTACACCCAGAACAGATCTCGCCAAGGTTGAACAAAGAAGTTGAGTGCACATGCTCAGCACCATATCCAGAGATCTTTTCAAAATAGATATATGAGTGCTGCCAGCATTGCTGCAGAGGTTAAAGGGGTGAGGGGAGTCTGTCAGTGTTCAGACCATACACCGCACACTGTATCAAATTCGTCTGCATCGCTGTTGTCGCAGAAGAACGCCTTTTCTAAAGATGATGCATAAGAAATCTCTGCAAATAATTTGACAAGCAGACTAAGTACATGGATTACTGGAACCATATCTTGTGGTCTGATGAGACCAAGATAAACTTATTTTTTTTCAGATGGTGTCAAGTGTGTGTGGTGGCAACCAATTTAGGAGAACAAAGACAAGTGTGTCTTCCCTACAGTCAAGCATGGTGTAATGGTTCGGTGGATTCGCTGGACCACCGTAAGCGATGATAGTTAAGCCACGCCAGTAGCCCCCGGTATTCACCAGAGCCCGCCGCAAAGCGGGATGGACTTGCTGCGGCGTGAGGCTACCAGGTCGCTACCCCTGACGTGACTTGCTTGCGATGGTGGCTGGAGTACTGCATGGTACAGAATCGTAATCCAGAGGCGTAGTTGGGGACAGGCAGGAGGTCAGGACAGGCGGCAGAGGTTCGTGGTCAGAGACGGGCAGAAGGTCAGGGTAGGCGGCAAACAGGCAAGGTCAGGAAACGTAGCAGAACGGAATGGTACACGGGTAATCCGACAAGTCTTCCAACACTCTCAAGACAAGGTAAGCACACCAACAAACTGGCAGAGAGTACTGGGGGCATATCCCTTACATAGGACCAGCGGCCGTCAATAAACCAATTAATGGTGCGCTGGTCCTTTAAATCCAGACCAGCCGTCGCGCACGCGCCCTTAGCAGCGGGTACGCGCGCGGCGGCCAGGACAGGCAGGAGCAGCGTGCACAGGAGCGTGGATGGGTAAGTGAGCCGGCGCCAGGGACCGGGCAGCATGGGGATGGTCGCGGGGAGCCGCGGTACCCGCGCCGAACCCCGGCGGACAGGGGGGCAGCCGCAGGGGGCGATGGCACCCGCGCCAGCCCCCATGACAGATGGTAGTGGGAGTGTCATGGTTCGGGTCTGCATGAGTGCTGCCAACTATAGGGAGCTACAGTTTCTTGAGGGAACCATGAATGGAAACATGTACTGTGACATACTGAAGCAGAGCATGATATCCCCCCTTTGGAAACTGGGCTGAAGGGCAGTATTCCAACATGATAAAGACCCCAAATACACCTCCAAGATGACAACTGCCTTGCTAAAGAAAATGAGGGTAAAGGTGCTGGACTGGCCAAGCATATCCCCAGACCTAAACTCTATTGAACATCTGTGGGGCATCCTCAAACAGAAGGTGGAGGAGTGCAAGGTCTCTAACATCCACCAACTCCATGATGGAGGAGTGGAAAAGGATTCCAATGGCAACCTGTGAAGCTCTAGTGAACTCCATTGCTGGAAAATAATGGCGGCCACACAAAATATTGACACTTTGGGCACAATTGTCCCTTTTCACTTAGAGGTGTATTCACTTTTGTTGCCTGTGGTTTAGACATTGATGTTTGTTGAGTTATTTTGAGGGCACACTAAATTTATACTGTTATATAAGCTGTACACTGACTACTTACATTTTATGAAAGTGTAATATTCTCAGTGTTGTCCCATGAAAAGATATAATATTTACAAAAATATGAGGGGCTAACCATTTCAAATTACACTTGGAATGTTTAGATCAGGGTCTATCATGGGTATATTTGGTACCAAAGAAGCAGATCACCTTAAAGTTGGTGATCCCACTGTTTCCCTCCTTTATGGCCTACTTAAAATCCATAACATTGACTCCATGAGACCAATAGTCTTGGGGTTGGATCTCTCTGTGAAGTTATTTTGTGAATGGTTAGATCTTCAGCTACAATGATTAGTCAGACAAGTGCCTGAGTATTTACAGGACACAAGGGATGTGTTACACAATTTTTAGGATAAAATGTAGCAACTAGATTTCAAGTGATTAAAGAGAATCTGTCATAGGTTATGCCCCCCCCCCCTTGCTGAGGACAGCACAAGCTAGTGTCAGACCTGCTGTTTCCAGTGCTGTGTCTCTTATTCTGTCAGATGTTGTTGTTTTCGAGTATTTAGGGCCACATGTATGAAAACTGTTTAGGTCTAACTCACTTTTTTGCCCATAGGTTGTGATGTGAAGTCACTTTAAACCTGCATTCCACTAGATGTGGTGATATTGGCACTTAGTTTTCATTTACAACATTGTAGTACACTTTTCTCTGAAATACACCATTTCATCAAGTCAACTATAGTTTTTCTAATGACACATCATTTTTTTTTGTATGATAACACAACTTATTTACAGACAAGAGGTGTATCCATGGGAGCAAAGTTTTCTCCCTGGTGGGAATATGTGTACATTTATTAGGTCAATTAGGATTACCAAGATTATTTATATTTGCCAAATGCCAGAATAATGAGAGAGAAAGTTTGTTAAGGCATTTTTATTGCTTTCTACAAAGTCAAATGCTTACATAGATTTCATTAGTATTTGGTAGCATTGCCCTTAAACTGTATGACATGGGGCCGATTTTTTTGGATATCCTTCCACAAGCTTCTCACAATAGTTGGTAGAAATTTTGGCCCATTCCACCTGACAGAACTGGTGTAACTGAGCCATGTTTGTAGATTGCCTTACTAGTAATCAATAGGATTGATACAGGGCTTTGTGATGGCCACTCCAAAATATTGACTTGGTTATCCTTAAGCCACTTTTTAACCAGTTTGGCAGTATGCTTCGAGTCATTATGTAATGTCCCGATACTGCTCGTCCCTTTCCCTTTAATAGTCCTTGCAGGCCGTAGTAATAATGGACATTTACATATGAGATATCTCCCCATCTCTTTCTTCATTTTATAAAAGTCAGGACACATATATATGGAGTTTGCAAACTATGGCCATTTTTGTGGATGCTTTAGAAAACTACATTTCCCATAGATCCCTGTTTTTGTCGAGTCATTATGAATGTGTCTTAAATGTACAGGAATGTCCATTATAATCAGGTGACCTCCAGAACCAATCAGGCTCTCCTGTTTGGGCCTGGAGACAAAGTTCAGTTAGAACCGTTGGCTTGATGCTGCAGAGTGCGCTCTTAGCATAGGGGCTGAATACAACTCAGTGCGGTAGCTGTAAAATATACCATTTCCTCCAGCATTACTAAGAGAAGTCTTAGCCTCTTATGCTGTACTACTGAATACCTCTTTTCCTACGATCAAGTACTTTCGCAGAGAGCGTTTTCCTCTGAATCCCCAGCCTGCTGCTACCAAATACTACAGACCTGTTCATCCATACTCCTGGGATCAATATACAGTTCTCAAGTAAGTCTGTGGGACACAGATTAAGAAAGAGCCCATAGCTGGACTGTTCAAACTTGAGGGTCTCCCTTCACAGTCCCCTGCTTATGTGTTTATGTGTACCCAGTCGTTGAGGCACAGCCACCTGGATGCAGGCCATCATTAGCATCATATATAGTAAACTACCCAAGTACCTACAAGCTAGCAAAAGAGACGGTTAGCTAATTACTCCATCACCTGATTACTTGGATATCTCCTATAGCAGCCACTGTATTGTTTGTGAAGTTCACTATTATCATTATCATAGCTGTTAATCTGTATTACCTCGTCCTGCTAAGTAAAGGAGCAACAACTATCCCCGAAGCTTGGTTGTCTGTCATCATTGTCAGGTGCCACGTGGGGGCGGGTAGTTGGGGACATTCAAAGGTTTCTCTGGACATCTGGGACCAGGGTCATCCTAACGGCCATACTTTGAGTCCTACCCGTGACATATATATAGACTTGACCCCAACACCATCGGTATCCCGGTTGTTACAATTGTTCATTTGGAAGACTCATTTCCGCCCAAGCTTTAACTTTCTGGCTGATGTCTTGAGAAGTTGTTTCAGTATTGTCACATAATCTTCATTCCTCATGATGCCATGTATTTTGCGAAGTGCACCAGTCCTTCCTGCAGCAAAACAACCCCACAAAATGATGCTGCCACCCCCGTGTTTCACTGTTGAAATTTTATTCTTCGGCTTCCAAGCTTCTCCCTTTCTCTTCCAAATGTAACGATGGTCATTATGGCCAAACAGTTCAATTTGAGCTTTGTCAGACCACAGGACATGTCTCCAAAAATGTAGGTCATTGTTCCTGTGTGCATTTGCAAATATTAATATGGCTTTTATATGTTTCTTTTGGAGTAGAGGCCTTTTAGGCCATGTTGATACAGTACTCATTTCACTGTGGATAATGACGCAATCTTACCAGCTTCCGCCGGTATCTTTACAAGGTCTTTTGCTTTTGTTCTTGGGTTGATATGCACATGTCAGACCAAAGCACGTTCGTCTTTGAGACACAGAACCTATCTCCTTCCTGAGTGACATAATGGCTGGACATTCCCATCTTGCTTGTACTTGCGTATAATTGTTTGTACAGATGAATGAGGAAGGTATCTGAAAATTGCAAACAAAGGTGATCCAGGCTTGTGCAAGTCCACAATTCTCTTCCTGATATCTTGGCTGATTTCTTTAGACTTTTCCATGATGTTACAGACAGAAGCAGTGTGTTTCTGGCATGCATTTTAAAATATATCCAAATGTGTGTGTCTCTAATTAACTCATATAAAGCAAAGAAGACTCTACAAGGAGCAGAGCCAGCGAGGAAATCCACAACAAGCGCTAAACCCCTGGTAAATAAATACCAGAAATGTAGTTTAAAAATGTAAAAATATATAAACCATCTTATTATAGAATAGGTTTATTTAAAGTGAAAATGCAAATACAACGCGTTTCACAGGTTACATAACCTGCTTCATCAGGTAATGAACTCTAATTAACTCAGATGTTGCCAATAAATCAGAAGCTTCCAAAGACATGATATCATCATATGGTCTGTCCCAAAATGTTTAAAGGCATAGTAATCCTAGTGGATGTAAACTTTCGACTTTGCAGAAAGTAATAAAATGCCTTAAACATTTTGGTATTTGGCAAATATAAATAATTTTGGGAATCCTAATTGACCTAAAACGGTTAAGGTTTATTCTGATTTCATCCCAGATAGTGAGAAAAACATGCATTTTGTCTTTTTATACAATGCGTGTATATACAGTCGAAAACCCGAAGATTGTAATATATATACTATATATATATAAATATATATATATATATATTAAAATATAAAATATATATAATATATATATATATTATATATTATATTATATAAAATATATATATAATATATATATATATAATTTAAACACATATATATATATTATATATTATATATTATATATTTATATTTATATTATATATTTTTATATATATATATATATATATATAAATATATATATATATATATAATTTTATATATAAAATATAAAATATTTAACTCAGGCCACTTTTAATTGGTTACAGCCATGAAATTTTGTAACGGTTGGACCCCTTTTGTCGAATGCCCAAATCTCATGCAAAATTCCCCAAGGTGTTCAAAGACCCTCATTGGTAAACCAATGAGGCCCAAAGGTGCCAGGAAAATTTTTCCCCCACACAAAAAAAATTTTAAACCACACCAGTTTTTTAAACGTTGATACAAGGCAGGTGGTCCAGCTTTTTCTGTTGTTGCCCAAAATCCCGGACCCCTTTCCCCTCGTGGGGTCGGAGCCAGGTGGCCCCCATCAAGGGGACCCGGCAACGTTTTACCAACCTCTGCCAATTGGAGCCTTGGGGCAATGGAGCTCCCCGCTGTCTTGCTGAAGGGGTTCCCCCCGGTGGGCCCCCCCGGGGCAGGGCCCCCCTGCCCAAATGTCGCAGACAGTCGATCGAGGAGAAATGCTCTTCTGTCCTTGGTTGTAACGGGGGTATTTGGTCCCTGTTGCCTTTCTAGCTGAACCCAGGTTGGGGGCCCACTCCAAAGAATGGGAAAACAAGAATTTTTTGGGAAAACTATGCCCTCACTGGAATTTTTTTTTTCTTTTTCGGCCATTTTCCCTTAAAACATAAATGGTTTCTGGAAAATCCCGGAATTAGATTTCTGAATATCAACCGCCCTTCTGCACCAAACCCTGCACGCAAAACTCAAAACACCTTTTTCCCCATACTGATCTCGTTTTGAATCAGAATTGTCATACCATGTCTACATCCTAAATTGCACATTTTTCTGGTTTCAACTGAAAAATTTTTAAGACCCACTGTTTTGTAATTTTCTTTTTTGCTGGGGAAAAAAACCCAAAAAAAATTTTTCTGGAAGCGGGGTAAGGTTCCCTTTTTCTGAAGCCCTTTTATACCTTTTAGCAACAATTACCCAGTTAGAATGTGTTCCCAAAGAAAAAGTGAGGAAAAAATTCCTTTATTTAATGATCTGATTGACTCATTTAAAAATGGTTTCCCGGTTTTTTTCGGGATTTTAATTTTAAGTTATTTTTATGAAAAGCTTTTTTTTTAAAACCATTTTTTTTACATTTGGAAAAAACAGTTTTTTTGGGAAATAAAATTCTTATTTTTTTCGACTTCATTTTGAAAGGGATTTTTCAGTGGACAAAAAACAATGATCGGGGGTTTTCCCCGCTAGGCATTTTTAAACCCGGGGGGCTTTTTCCCCCGGTATAAAGTGCCTGTTCCCCGGGGGCCGTCTCCCCCATTGGGGGGGGGGTAGGGGGTTTTCCGGGGGGCCCCCCCACGGGTTAAGGGGGCCCTCCCAGGCAAAAACGCCTCCCCTACCAGGTGGAGCGACAGCCAGGCTCGGGCCCGGGGGGAGCCGGGACCCGGGCCCCCAGCGCCGGCTCGGAGCGTCGCCAGGGGGTGGCTGGGGTTCCCCTCCGGTGGGCCCCGCGTACCGGCGCAGGTCCCCCCCTCGCCACACGGCTGGGTCACAGACCCAGTAAAGGGGCGCGGCCGAGGCAAAAACACCCCGGGATCTTCTGACCCCGGGGGGTTCAGCCCCCTGGGGGCCACGGCCCCCGGTAAGGTTTTGACATCATCGCGCTCCCTGCCCCCGGCGGCCTTGTACTGGCTGTAGCGGCCACTCCGGGAAGATGAAAGAGGGGGGAAAACGGGGTGAGTTTTTTTTTTCTTTTCCCTTCCCTTAATTACCCCTGCCCCTTTTTTCCCACCCTCCCAAAATTTTTTGCCCTACACCTGGCTAATTACTCCCCAATTTTCCCCTGCCCTTTTTAAAACCCTGCCTAATTATTGCCCTATCACCCCCTTACTTCATTTCCCGGATAATTACTGCCCCCAAACACCTGCCAAATTAAATTGCCCTATCACCTGGCTAATTACTGCCCTTATCACCTGCCAAAACCCTACTTGGCAAGTATCACCTGCCAAAATACGGGTTTCCTAAAAAAACCTTTGGGTTTAATTACTCCCTTATCTGCCCCTAATTTACGGGCCCCTATCATTTGCAAATTTAAATTGCCCTATCATCTGGCTAATTATTTGGCTTGCCTAATTTTAAGGGGCCCTATCACCTGAAAAAATTACGGGCCAAACCCCTTGCCAAATTTAAAGGGCCCCTGCCCTCCTATTGACGGCCCCCTCCCCTGCAAATTACGGCCCTGACTGTCTTTTTTGGGTTGGCCCAAACCTGAAAATTTATGGGCCCTGGGGGGGGGGAAAATTTTTGGGCCCAACCTGTTTAATTACGGGCCCCTTATCTATGAGGGAATAATACGGGAAAGGGCCCTAAAAATCTATGGGGAAGATCTTACGGGGGGCCTTCAATATACAGGGGGGGCTAAAAACCCTTTCCAAAAGGGGCATCAAATCTATTTTACAGGGGCCGAAAAACCCTCCCAAACTTAATGGGGGGCAAAGATTCTACCACTTACTTAAAAGGGGGGCGCCCATAACAGAGGTGGGAATCGGTAGTGAAGTTTCTTTAAAAAAAAGATTCTAAGATGTTTGTGGTTACAAATTTTGCAGGGCCCAGTTGCGGGCCCAGGGGAAATCATTATGGCGTTCTGGGAAAGGGAAAGGGAGGAAAAAAAGGGAAGGGAAAGAACGATTCACAGAACAACTGATTTAGATTTGGACATCTTTTGGTTCCCCCCCATGTCAAGGGGTTTACTTTGCTTCCCATAATTTCCCTCAGTGGCCCGTAGTCCCCTATCATGTTGTGGGGGACGTGTTTAGCGATTATTTTCGACAAAAATTGGGGAAAACCGGGACGGGTATTTTCGTTGAATCGATTTTTTTTGATCACGGATAAAATTTTTGGTTAAAATCCCGTGCATAAAACTATTAAAAACGCGCCTTTTTTTGCGCTCCTGTCATTTTGGCGGCCAGCAAATCAGCTTACAGAATAGAGCAGGGTGAGATTTTGTGTGACGTCATGACTGGGATGTGTATGGTTTGCGATTGGCTGGAAAAATCACATTGACCTCGTTTTACATAGAACAGCCCTTCCTGTTCTTGATCATTGTGTTTCAGCGTCTCATAGCAGTAGGACGTGTGCTCTGCCTCTGTCCAAACAGCTTCAGCAAACGACTCAGCAAAAATTATTCTATTTTTTCAACAGTAGAGACAGCTCAAATTTAGCTGTGATCCTTAGAAGTTAGTTAGATCAGAATTTGCAGATTTTAGGTAGTTAGGCAGAGAATTTTAAAGGAGCATCTACCGCTGTAAAGTCACGGGTAGGAGGGGGGGGCAGCGGGTGAACACAGACAAGCTCTATAAAGGATACTGGATATTGTACAGCCAAAACTTTGTTTAGACATTGCATTGGGCCCTTTTATTAGGGGTACAGATCTTTTTAGTAACTGCAGGTCTATTTGTTAGGTGCAAAACTCCACTTTTTATTATCTGTATACATTTCATATATGTGTTCTATTTAAATTTTGCCCAGTCCAGCTTTGTTGATATAGCCACCTTGCAGTTAAATTTGAATACAGCAATTTTGTAGTCACCACAGGTTGATAGGTGACAAAAAATACCTTTATTATCCCGTATACATTTTCAGATATGTGTTTTTTTCACTTTGGAGCAGGCCAGCTGTGTTGATAGAGCCACCTTGCGTTAAATTTAAATCCGCAAATTTGTAGTCACCACAGGTGTACTGCTAGGTGCCAAAATACCTTTTAATACCCGTATACATTTCAGACAGGTGTTTTTTTCACTTTTGGTCAGTAAAGCTTTGTTCATATAGCAACTTTGCAGTTAAATTTGAATACAGCAATTTTGTAGTCACCACAGGTTGATAGGTGCCAAAAAAAAACCTTTTATTATCCCGTATACATTTCAGACAGGTGTTTTTTTTCACTTTTGGTCAGTCAAGCTTTGTTGATAGATCTACTTTGCAATTAAATTTTAATACAGCAATTTAGTAGTCACCACAGGTGAATTGATAGGGGCCAAATAATACCTTTTATTATCCCGTATACATTTCAGACAGGTGTTTTTTTCACTTTGGCGCAGGCCAGCTTTGTTGATAGAGCGACCTTGCAGTTAAATTTGAATCCAGCAATTTTGTTATGATTTGAGGGATTTGAGAATAGCTGTGATTTGCCGTATTTTAATTAGAGACTTTACAAAACTATTACATACCTTATCAAATTTTTATCTTTCTGAACATGGAGCAAAATTCCGGTGGTGAACGAGCAAAGAGGGGGGTACGACATGGAGGTAGAGGTACGAGAGAAAGTGCTCCTTCCAGTGCTAGCGACAACACGCATGCCAGCGGATCGTCAGTTGCAGGACCGTCAGGCCTGTCATCACTGGGTCAGGGCCCTGTGAATCTCAGTAACGACAGCGTCGCCAATCTGTTCTTCAGTGGTTAATGCAACCTGCATCCAGCAGTCTTACCTCCTCGTCCTCTCCCAGTCACGGCCACAAAAGTCGTCATACAGATCATCAGCATCCGTTTCCCAAAATGAAGCAAACCCAAATGTCAACCGTGTACCCCCCACTGTGGATAATCCATTTTCTGAAGACCCCTTTGATGACAAAATGCGGTTGGGGTCAGAAGGCATGTTAAAAGATCAAGAGGCCAAAGAGGATGATTTTCTCTGCTCTGACCCCAGTTACAGATGCCATCAGAGGGGAGAAGGAAGCCCGGGCAATCGGGAAAAATCCCGGGCGGTCGGGAAACACCTTGCAGTCCCTCTTGCTTGTAGCCCGCAGCTCCTGGATGCAGAATGTCAGGACGGACGAAGTCACCTGTGTTGATGATGATGATGACGGACATTGCGGGTCCAACGTGGTCTTTTCAGCAGAATTTGCTTGCAAGCACTTCATCACTGGAGAGGAGGAAGCGATGGGTGGAGTGTCAGTACGGGTCCCGCCTCAAAAAGGGAAGAGGGGCGTCGCAGAATCCGCTGATATGATTCCGCCCGCCACTGTAAAAACTATAAATTTAAACTTCCCTAAATAAATTCTGTAAAAAATGTCAGTTACCAAAAAATATACTAAATGAGAGTCACTGTACAAAATAGCATAGTGCCACTTTGTGATCTGTGGGTAAAACAAGGTTTAGGGGTCATGCTGTGGCCAGGACAGGGATGTCTATGTCCAGGGGAAACTAAAATTGTGGTTGAAAGGGGCCCTTTTTCCCCACTTTTTTAAATGTGGGGGTCAGCAGGTTTGGGGCTAAAAGCTGTGGCCCAGGACGGAAAAGTCAATGTCCCTGAAAATAAAATGGTGGTTGAAAGACTCCCTTTTTCCCCGCACTTTTTAATTGTGGGTCAGACGGTTTAATGGTCATAATGCGGTACAGGGCAGATATAGTTAAGTCCATTTTAAAAAAATGGTGGTTAAGACTCTTTTCCCGGCACTTTTTAATTTGGGGGGCAGACAGGGTTTTTGGTATATGAGTCCCGGAAAAGGGAAGTAATTCCCGTTCAACTAAAATGGTGGTTAAAGACTCCTTTTTTCCTTTTTTTTGGGGGGAAAATTTAAATTTTTTGGGGTGGGTTTATAACAAAGGTTTAAAATTTTAGTATTTTTTCTTGGGGGGGGGTTTTGGTTTGGTACAGGACAGTTATAGTTAATTCCCGTTCAATAAAAAGGTGGTTTAAGACTCCTTTTTCCGGGATTTTTAAATCTGGGGTCATGCAGGTTTTGGGGGTCATGCTGCGTTCCAGGACGGGATTCAAGTCCCGTTCAATAAAATGAGGTTTCAAATTTTGCCTTCTGGGACTTTTTTTTTTGGGGTCATGCGGTTTTAAGGGGCATGCTGGGTGCAAGACAGGGGTAGTGAAAGGTTGTGATTTTTTTTTTTTGTGGGTTTTATAACCTAATTGTCTTGCCCAAGATTAGCACTTACAGTTTGCTGTTGTGGATTTAATTCCCCTTCTCCACCCGTTTGGGTGTTAAGAATGAAGGTGTTGTTCCTCTCCATAGACTTTTTTTTCGGCATAATTTAATTATGACTATCATATCTTATTGATAATTGCCGAATCGACTATCGACCCGATGACGATAGTCAACGTAATCGCTCATCACTAGTGGTGACCTGAGCTGGTAATGTTTATATTTGTTTCTTTGAGAAGTTTTTTTTTTTTTGGGGGGGAGCCCAGTACACAGCTATGCCTGGGGCCCATAGTGCTGTTAAGACGGCCCTGCCTGGTGCCTCAAATCTTTTATTCCCAGGCCAGCTGGCCCTCATTTACTATGGTAGCAAGGCGCCTACTAAACTAAGGAGGGGCACTGTATACAGCTACCTACCTACGCAGGGACATTATATAAAGCTACCTAAGAAGGGGCATTATATACATCTACCTACTTAAGGAACGGCATCATATGGGACATCTACAATGATCAGGGGCGTCGGTAGGCAGTTTCTGGGGCTTGTGCCCCGGATAAAGGGCCTGGTGCCTCAAATCTTTTATTCCCAGGCCAACTGGCCCTCATTCACTATAGTAGCAAGCCGCCTACCAAACTAAGGAGGGGTATATACAGCTACCTACCTATGCAGGGACATTATTTAAAGCTACCTAAGAAGAGGCATTATATACATCTACCTACTTAAGGAACAGCATCATATACAGCTACCTACATAAGGAAGGGCATCATATACATCTGCCTACAATAGACAGCTACCTTAATACGGAGGGACATCATATACAGCTACCTAAAGAGGGGCTTTATATATAGATACCTAAGAATGGGCATTATATAACTCTACCTACTTAAGGAAGGGCATCATATACTACTACCTACCAAAGGAGGGGCATCATATACAGCTGCCTACAATAGACAGCTACCTTAATACAGAGGGACATTATATACAGCTACCTAAAGAGGGGCATTATATACAGCTACACATCTAAGGAGGGGCATTATATACAGCTACTTAACTAAGGAACTGATATACCTACTGACCAAGGGGACCTATAGGCCTACCTGCTTACTAGGGAACCTATATACTTATTTACTATAAACACTACAAAAATTATGTTGTACAGAAATAGTTATTACAGAAATAGGGAACCGGTAAGGAGCTGCTAGAAAACTGATTATACTAAGATGTGTGTGGTAAATTCTACAAAGACGAGTCATGGCCTGTAGAAGCCATCATGGCAGTCTGGGCCAAAAGGAAAAAAAACAAGGGGAAGACAACCACTCTGATCAGAAAAGATGTCACCGGTGAGTCACTGGCTGTAACTACACTATAATTACTAATATGTCTGTAGTGCCTGTGTAAAAATGGTAGTCACTAAGTGATGCTCGCATGTGGTCATGGTCTGGAAGCATTATTTAGGCATTGGGTAGTGGTAGAATTGGTACCAATGTTCTTTATTTTTGGTATTGTTTTAGTAACAATATGACGGTTATATGTGTGGTATATCTGCTCCATGTAAAGTGTATTATCTGGTGACCATATTATTTAGAGGTATTACACTATTACTGTATACATAAATGAGTGGTTTTGAAAAGGCGATTTTGTCAGTGCTGACTTGTATTTTACAATGTAGTGTTGAGAAGATGGACAGGATCTATGTGAAATTAGTGACAAAAACCTACTTTTTTATCTGTAAAAATACATGCAGCAGCTCACGATGGGGTGTCAAAAATATTGTGTGAACCCCACCCTACTGAGAAAAATGTAACACAGAGGGCCCGGGCCCTGGATGTTTTAAGACGCTAGCAATGCCCCTAACAATGATTGAAGCTTCCACTGGTCAACATTACATATTTATATCCTTAATCATGACAGACATACAGTTCAAGAGGAACAGACAGAGCAATTTGTCACAAAGACTGGGATTGTCACAGTATGTTGTGGTCACCATTACCTGGGGCCTGAGTTAAACATATCACGGATCGGGTTGACAGATTACTGGGTGGGGCTGGTGAGAATCCAGCTGTCATGATGCACATTGGCACCAATGACAAAATTACCGGTAGTTGTAGTGTCCTTAAAAATTATTTCAGGGACTTAGGCCAAACGCTCAAGGCAAAGACCTCCAAGGTAGTATTTTCAGAAATACTACCTGCACCACAGCCACACCAGAGAGGTTAAGAGGAGTGAAGTGGATTAAAAATTGGTGTAGGAAAGAGGGATTTGGGTTTTTGGAAAATTGGGCTGAATTCTGTCTTGGCTAGAGACTCTATGCTAGGATCTGGCTGCACTTAAATGAAAAGGGTGCAGCTGTATTGGTACAAAATGACAAGGAACTTTGAGGAGTATTTAAACTAGAAGCTGGGGGGAGGACAGCTATACATATAGCATGCAAGATAGTGAAAACATAGAGCTGAGAATTCATTTTTAATCAGGTGGCGGAGTGGAGGGAGGGGGTGTAGTAATAGTTAAGGACATGATTAAAAAAAGGAAAATAAAAAAACCTCTAAATTGCATGCTGACCAATGCAAAAAGTCACACCAACAAAATAAATGAACTAGAATTATTTATTGCTAAAGAAACATATGACATAGTGGAGATTCCTGAGACATGGCTGGATGAGACCTATGACTGGGCGATTAACTTACATGGTTACAGTTTATTTACAAGAGATTGTAAAAATTGGAAGGGGAGGTATACAGTGGGGAAAAAAAAGTATTTAGTGAGACACCAACTGTGCAAGTTCTCACACTTAAAAAGATGAGAGAGGCCTGTAATTGACATCATAGGTAGACCTCAACTATGAGAGACAATATGAGAAAACTAATCCAAAAAATCACATTGTCTGATTTGGAAAGAATTTGTTTGCAAATTATGGTGGAAAATAAGTATTTGGTCAATAACAAAGGTTCATCTCAATACTTTGTTACATATCCTTTGTTGGCAATGACAGAGGTCACTATGTTTTCTGTAAGTCTTCACAAGGTTGGCACACACTGTTGCTGGTATGTTGGCCCATTCCTCCATGCAGATCTCCTCTAGAGCAGTGATGTTTTGGGGCTGTCTCTGGGCAACACAGACTGTCAACTCCCTCCAAAGGTTTTCTATGGGGTTGAGATCAGGACCTTGAAATGCTTCTGATGAAGCCACTTCTTCATTGCCCTGGTGCAGTGCTTGGGATCACTGTCACGCTGAAAGACACAGCCACGTTTCATCTTCAATGCCCTTGCTGATGGAAGAAGGTTTGCACTCAAAATCTCATGATACATAGCCCCATTCATTCTTTCATATACATGGATCAGTCGTACTGGTCCCTTTTCAGAAAAACAGCCCCAAAGCATGATGTTGCCATCCACATGCTTCATAGTAGGTGTGGGGTTCTTTGGATGCAACTCAGCATTCCCTTTCCTCCAAACACAACGAGTTGTGTTTCTTCCAAACAGTTCTACTCTGGCTTCATCTGACCATATGACATTCTCCCAGAACTCTTCTGGATCATCCAAATGCTCTCTAGAAAACTTCAAATGGGCCCGGACATGTACTGGCTTAAGCAGGGGGACACGTCTGGCACTGCAGGATCTGAGTCCCTGGCGGCGTAGTTTGTTACTGATGGTAGCCTTTGTTACATTGGTTCCCAGCTCTCTACAGGTCATTCACTAGGTCCTCCTGTGTGGTTCTGGGATTTTTGCTCACCGTTCTTGTGATCATTTTGATCCCACGGAGTGAGTTCTTGCGTGGAGCCCCAGATCGAGGAAAATTATTAGTGGTCTCGTATATCTTCCATTTTCTAATTATTGCCCGCATGGTTGATTTCTTCACACCAAGCTGCTTTCCTATTGCAAATTCGGTCTTCCCAGCTCAGTGCAGGGCTACAATTTTGTTTCTGGTGTCCTTCGACAGCTCTTTGGTCTTCACCATAGTGGAGTTTGGAGTATGGCTTTGAGTTGAGTTTGAGGTTGTGGACAGGTGTCTTTTATACGGATAACAAGTTCAAACAGGTGCCATTACTACAGGCAATGAGTGGAGGACAGAGGAGTAGAAGCCCGTAAACACGCCCTTGAATTCAAAATGAAACCAAGAAAACAGGATCGAGGTAAGATGAATAAATGTAGTGAGACAACCCTTTTAAGTATAGCAACAGTGTCAGGCAGCAGATGCCAACACAAATAGAATCATGGGGTGTATTAAAAGGGGCATAGATGTACACGATGAGAACATCATTTTCCCATTATACAAGTCACTGGTCAGACCACACATGGAATATTGTGTACAGTGTTTGGCACAAGTTCACAGAAAAGACATTGTAGAGCTTGAACAGGTTCAAAAGCAGGCCACAAAAATAATAATAAAAGGACTGGGTAGACTGCAATACCCAGAACGATTAGCAAGATTAGGTTTATTTACAGTTAGGTCCATATACATTTGGAAACTGACACAAATTTATTTTTTTTTACCAAATTTTTTGCTTTCATTTGAGGGTATCCACATTAAAATTGGATAAAGGATTTAGGAGTTTCAGCTCCTTAACATGTGATACCCTGTTTTTAACTCCTTAACGACCACACACCGGCATTTCAGGTCGTTTGTCTGCAGAGACGTCTTTTGGCAGGTGTGGGCAATTCTTAGTTATGTAATTTTCTATTAAACAGATAAAAGGCCTGGAGTTAATTTGAGGTGTGGTGCTTGTATTTGGAAGAAAACATGCATTTAAATGAGCTCTCCATGCTGGTGAAAAAAGCCATCCTTAACCTGTGAAAACAGAAAAATCCCATCCGAGAAATTGCTACAGTATTAGGAGTGGTAAAATCTACAGTTTGTTACATCCAGAGAAGAAACAAAGCACTGGTGAACTCAAGCCAAAAAGACCTGGAAGTCAATGGAAGACAACAGTGGTGGATGATCGCAGAATTATTTCCATGGTAATGATTGGCCCTTTCTATGCATTTTTTCTAGATATATTGTGGTGTTTATTAACGTAACTATCCTGTATACTGTTAAGAGCCACAGAGGTATATGTGAATGGGGAGTAACATCAGTAAACAATATAGTATTCTCTGACCGCACTTTATATTGAAGACATCTGGAGTCATTGAGGCATAGTGTTTAGAGCGAATGCTGAACTATGGAATCATTGGATAAAACACTAAAGGACAATAGGCTGAACTGGATGCACATCTGTCTTTTTTGGGCCTTACAAACTACGTAACTTTGTAACAGTCCAGAATTTAATTTAAACCTCAACATTTTAAAAATGATTTTGCAAATAAATATAAAAATAAATTATAAGCATAGAAATACAGACATACAAATGTACATATACATTTATTTTTTGTGATTTGGTTTTGAAGACCTAACAGTTTTACTATGGAGATAAATTTTTATTCTGCAGCATTGTTCCTTTATTCCTGTTTTAAAAGGTATGTTCACAAAAGAGTGTCAAATTGTCAAAATCACCTGTTAAAGCTGAAATATACAATGTACTATCAATTCAAAACAAATATAATTCTGAAACCTTCATGTGCCATTAAACTGTATGTCTGTCACCATTAAGGGTATAAATATGTAATGTTGACAGGTGGAAGCTTCAATCATTGTAGATGTCACACTGAAACACTTCCAAGCTTCCAAGTAAGTCGACCATAGAATTTTATTTCAAGATACTTTATTATGTCCAAAAACATAATACTGTTTTTTCACAGTGTCATAAAAATGTAAAAGCTAAAGCAATCTCATAGAATAACTTAATTACTCCAGAAACACCTGCAAAACCATTTTGAAATGAGTCAATCAGATCATTAAATAAAGGAATGTGTATATCATTGTTTTTGCTACACATACTAACTGTGTAAGTGTTGCTAAAGATATAAAAGGGCTTCAGAAAAAAGGGAACCTTTCTTTTTCATTTTTACAGCAAAAAAATTAAAAAACAAGCAGTGGTCACACATATAGTTACTAAATTATTTGCAGAAATTCTTCTGCAATTTGATCTTATCCAGCTCACTAGATCAGATGGACAACATTTTGGATTATCAGCTGACCATGAACACACATCAACTTGATTATCTGGGAGGGGCTACATAGTTTCATAATTTGTAAGGCTGAAAAAAGACATTCATCGATCCAGTTCAGGTAAAAAAAACATTCCTTCCCGACTCTAATCTGGCAATCAGAATAAACCCCTGGATCAATGACCCTTCTCCAGAATTCTAGTCACTAAAACTTGATATATTATTACACTATAGAAACACATCCAGACCCTTTTTGAATCTTTTAATGAATTTACCATAACAACTTCATCTGGTAGAGAGTTCCACAGTCTCACTGCTCTAACAGTATAGAATCCCTTTCTATGTTGATGTGGAAACCTTCTTTCTTCTAGACATAGAGGTTAGTTGTTAGACCTCTATAAAGCAGAGTTTCTCTTTGTGGCTGGCTGTTTTGTATACTGGTAGCTAAAAGACTATGCCTTGTGAGCTTGTTGCATTCAGTCCTGTTTGGTTAGTAATCTGTTCCTCTTTGTCTTAGTTCTCTATTGCTCCTGTTTGACCTTGTTTGGCCTGCTCTGCTGTATTCTACCGATGTACCTGCTTGATACCTGCCTATACTACATCAACTGCACTTCGGCTGCCACCACAATCAGCCACATCAGGGGTAGTGTCCTGGGGGTTCCCTGCAGAAAAGTCCACTCCGGCGTTGCGGTGGGCTCTGGTGAAAATTGTGGGCCCTTAGACTTCGGTCCCTGACATGGTCCGCTATACCACCAGCTATGCTCGTGGTTAGTGTTGAGCGATTTTTATCGACAAAGTTGAAATCGGCAAGGTTTTTATGGTGATCGAAATTTCCAGATCATGCGATAATTAAGGTTAAAATCTGTGCATCATCTATTAAGATCGCGCCTTTTTCGGTGCTTCCTGTAATTTTGGCGGCCAGCAAATCAGATTACAGAATAGAGCAGGGTGAGATGTGTGTGCGACGTCATGACTGGGATGTGTATGGTTGCGATTGGCTGGAAAAATCACATGACCCCGTTTTACATAGAACAGCGTTTCCTGTTTCAGCCTCAGTGTCTCTCAGCGTCTCATAGGGATAGGACCTGCGCTCTGCCTGTGGCCAAACAGCTCAGCGAAATTAGTCTATTTCTGCACAGAGAAACCTCTACTATTAGCTGTGATCCTTCCAATTTAGTTAGATTAGAGATTTGAAGATTTTATGTAGTTAGCTAGAGAATTTTAAAGCAGCATCTACCGCTGTAAATTCACGGCGGTGGGAGCGGGGGGGGGGGGGGCCCGCGGGCGAACACAGACAAGCTCTATCTATAAAGAACACTGGATAAAGTTCACCAAGACTTAGTGTAGACATTGTAGTGGAATATCTTTATTATTAACAGTTTGCTATTGAAATATTTCCTCGATATTGGGCAGCCTGAACTTATATTGGATACACATCATTTCTAGTAACTGCAGGTCTCTTTGTTAGCTGCAAAACTCAAATTTTATTATCAGAATAAATTTCAGATAGGTGTTCATTTTCAATTTTACCCATTACACCTGTGACTGTTGTGTATATCCACCTTGCAGTTAAATTACAATACAGCAATCTTGTAGTCAGCACAGGTTGTTTGTTGCCAAAAATACCGTGTATCGTACGAAAACATCACAGTTACGTGTATTTTTGACTTTTGCGCACCCAGCACTGTTCATTGACGCAGCATCTACGTAAATCTTAAAACAGCAATTCTATAGTCACCACAGGTGAATTGAAAGGTGCAAAAAAATACCGTTTATTATAATCAAAACATAACAGTTACGTGTTTTTTTACTTTTGCGCACCCAGCCTTGTTTCATTTACGCAGCATCTACGAAAATCACAAAACAGCAATTCTATATACACCACAGGTGAATTGAAAGGTGCAAAAAATACAGTTTATTATATCAAAACATAACAGTTACGTGATTTTTTACTTTTGCGCACCCAGCCTTGTTCATTGACGCAGCATCTAAGTAAATCTTCAAACAGCAATTCTATATTCACCACAGGTGCATTGAACGGTGCAAACAATACAGTTTCTTATATCAAAACATAACAGTTACGAGTTTTTTGACTTTTGCGCACCCAGCACTGTTCATTGACAAAGCATCTACGTAAATCTTAAAACAGCAATTCTATATTCACCACAGGTGAATTGAAAGGTGCAAAAATACCGTTTATTATATCAAAACATAACATTTACGTGTTTTTTTACTTTTTGCACACCCAGCCTTGTTCATTGACGCAGCATCTACGTAAATCTTAAAACAGCAATTCTATATTCACCACAGGTGAATTGAAAGGTGCAAAAGATATCGTTGATTATACCAAACATAAAAGTTACGTGTTTTTTGACTTTGCACACCCAGCATTGTTCATTGACGCAGCATCTACTCATATCTTAAAACAGCAATTCTATATTCACCACAGGTGAATTGAAAGGTGCAAAAAATACCATTTATTATATCAAAACATAACAGTGACTTTTGCGCACCCGCATTGTTCATTGACGCAGCATCTACGTAAATCTTAAAACAGCAATTCTATATTCACCACAGGTGAATTGAAAGGTGCAAAAAATACCGTTTATTATACCAAAACATAACAGTTACGTGTTTTTTGACTTTTGCACACCCAGCATTGATCATTGACGCAGCATCCACGTAAATCTTAGAACAGCAATTCTATATTCACCACAGGTGAATTGAAAGGTGCAAAAAATATAGTTTATTATACCAAAACATAACAGTTACGTGTTTTTTGACTTTTGCGCACCCAGCATTGTTCATTGACGCAGCATCTACGTAAATCTTAAAACAGCAATTCTATATTCACCACAGGTGAATTGAAAGGTGCAAAAAATACAGTTTATTATATCAAAACATAACAGTTACGTGTTTTTTGGGACTTTGCACACCCAGCATTGTTCATTGACGCAGCATCTACGTAAATCATAAAACAGCCATTCTATATTCACCACAGGTGAATTGAAAGGTGGCAAAAAATACCGTTTTTTAAATATCAAAACAAACAGTTACGTGTTTTTTGACTTTTGCGCACCCAGCATTGTTCATTGACGCAGCATCTACGTAAATCTTAAAACAGCAATTCTATATTCACACAGGTGAATTAAAAGGGTTTGCAAAAAATACCGTTTATTATACCAAAACATAACAGATACTGTTTTTTGGACTTTTGCCCAGTCCAATTTGTTGATAGACACCTTGCAGGTAAATTTGAATCCAAACAATTTGTTTTGATTAGAGGGATTTTAGAATAGCTGGGGATTTCCCGTCTTTTAATAAGAGACTTTCCAAAAAACTATTCCTTTACCTTCTCAAATTTTATATTTCTGAACATGGAGCGAAATGTAGGTGGTAAGCGAGCAAAAGGGGGGTACACAGGGAGGTAGAGTACGAGAGAAGGTGCTCCTTGCAGTGATGGCGACAACAAGCAAGCCAGCGGAGCGTCAGGTGCAGGACCGTCAGGCCGGGCCTCACAGGGGCAGGGCCCTGTGAATCTAAGTAACGAACAACGTCCCCAAATCTGTCCTTCAGTGGTTAATCCCAACCTGCATCTAGCAGTCTTACCCCCTCGTCCTCGCAGTCACGGCCACAAATGTCGTCATCAGCAACATCAGCATCCGTCCAACAAGAATCAGCCCAAATGTCAACTCGTGTACCCACAACTGTGGATAATACATTTTCTGAAGACCCTTTGATGACAAAAAGGGGTTTTTTGGGGGGTCAAAGGCATGTTAAAAGATAAGAGGCAAAAAGGATGATTTCTCTGCTCTGACGCCCAGTTATGTGCCATAGAGGGGGTGAAGAACCGGTCAATCGGCAAAATCCCCGGGGGGTCCGGGAAGCCTTGATGCCTTGCTGTAGCCCGCAGCTTCCCGGATGCAGAAAGTCAGGAAAACCAGTCCCCCTGTGTTGATGTGATGATGATGATGACGCATTGCGGATCCCTCCTGGTCTTTTCCGCAGAATTTTTTTGGCGGAGGCTTCATCAGTGGACGAGAGGAAGACGATGGGTAGTGTCAATACGGATCCCCCACAAAAGGGAGAGGGCGTCGCAAAGTCCCTGATAGATTCGCCAGCCACGGTCCAGCGCAAAACCCCACTCCTCGCTTATGCCGTCAAAAAGGTCCCAGGACCCTCAAGCCTGGCTTCTTAGCAACCCTTTCTGATTCACCCACGATGTCATATGCCCCCTTTTTGCCGTAACGCAAAGATAGAGCAAAAAACTTAAGTTTTTTAACCACCACCAACATGTCTATCACATGCAGCGAATGCATGAGTTGAAATGGAGGGAACACTTGGCCAAAAAAGGCCAGACCGACCCCGGGGGCCTCCAACCACTGTCACACCCTCTGCCCTCCGCCTCCTCCTCCGCCACCACCAAGCTTCCTCACTGCCCATGTCTCTCAGATCATGATCAGGGATCACCTCCGCTTCAGCCTCCACCGTCGCCCGAGTACCACCACACCACCAAGACCCACCAAACCCCTTCTCCTTCCGCCATTTGACGACCTGCACGCCGTACAGGGGCCATCTAGCAGCCACCCCTTCTGTCTCCAGTTTGGGAGCAGAAGAAACACTTTAACCCAAACCATCCCAAAGCCAAAAGCCTGAATGTCGGCATTGCCAGGTTTTTGGCCTTGGAATGTTGCCTTTCCGTCTGTGGACACAGAGGGGTTTCCGCCACGTCATGGCCCTCCCCTTTGCCCCCAATACCAGATGCCGAGCAGGCATTCTTGCCAGAAAGCCGTCCCTGCCTGGCCAGCCACGTGTCATCTAAAATTTCAAGCGCGTTGTCTGCATTCTGTGTCCGGAAAAGTCCATCTCCCCCCACCGAACAAGGACTAGTAAGCACGGCCAAGCCGCTATATCTCTGTGACAGCTCACTGGTGAGCTGGGTGATGTCTCTGGGGGTGACGGGGGCTCTCAGCTCGGCGCACGCTCTTCAAAACCGCAGGAGGGTGCAGGGCTCTTTCCCCAAGGTCCTCTGGTGGCACACGTGCCCAGAGACACCGGGCCCGTGTTAAAATTTAAATCTGCCTTGGAGCCCTCCACACACAGGTCGGGAGCTGGGGACGGCTCTAAGCAACGAGACCGAGCGCTGGCTGGGTGGACAAGAACCTTGTGCCAGGCAAGGTTGTGTGCGATAACGGGCGAAATCTGCTGGCCCCCCTTAAGATCGGTAGGCTGGAGCAAAATCCCTTGCCTGGGACATGTCATGAACCTTGTCGTCCGAAATTTCTAAAGTTACCCGGTCTGGACTGCCTGCTGAAGAAGGCTCGAGTCTGAGTTCGCACTTTCCCCCGTTCGCAAACCCTGCTTCGTCCCGCCTGGGGCGTTGCAGCGCAGCTCGGCCTCCCCGTCAACCATCTCATTTTTGACGTGGCAAAACGCTGGAATTCCACCCTCCACATGCTCCAGCGATTTGGCAGAGCGCAATGCCATTACGCATACGAAGTGACACATGGCCTGACAAGCAGCGGTCGGACTCGGGGTGTTTTAACCACCGAGAAATGGAGGCAGGTGAAAGAGCTCTGCACCATCCTTGCCAGTTTTGAAGAAGCCACCAAAATGGTCAGTCGCGGGCAATGCCCTTGTCAGCATGAGCATTGTGGTGATCTTAGTTCTGAACGATCGTTGGGGCACTCGAAACAACAGGGCCCCCAGCGACGGGGGAGGAGACGGACACAGATCGGAAAACGGAGCCTTTCCTCTCCGTCAAATCCACAAGGCCCGACAGTTTTTTACCCAATTTCATCGGTCCTTCATTAGGGAGTGGTTCGGCCAGAGCTATGCAAGGTGGCGCATCAGCTCTCAGGGTGCATCATCTCAGGCAAGTCAGGGGGTGTTGAAGCTGTGCCGGAGGGAGCGGGGAGAGAGGAGGAGAGAGGTATTCCTAGACACCGTGTTACCACGTCCCCGCCTGGAAAGAGGTTGGCGCGAATTTGAGGCGGAGGAGGAAGATGAAAGACATTTTGTAGTCCCCCTCGCCCCAAAGGGGCTTGGGAAATAAAGGGTTCCATCTCTCACAGAGGGGCTTGGATGCCCCAAATTTCCTCCAACATAAATCCTCGCTTTAAGGGCCATCAAAATGAACAACTTTTATGGGGGGCCACCCTCCTGGATCCCCGGACAAAAAAAAAATTAGCATTCCTTCCCCCCACCCAAATAGAGAGAAAAAGCGGGAAATGGAACCTTGCGATTGACAATGGAGACATCTTTTTGCTCTGCTTCACGTTCCCCAAATGTCCCGTGGAACAACATCAGCAGTGACAGCATAGAGTGCCAGTAGGTTTTGCGGCAGCAAGGGGCAAGGGGCAGAAGCCTAATGGGTGCCTCGGGCAACTTTTTTTACCCCCTCCCCAAACGCATGCAATGCAGGGCACACATCCAACACACAGAGATCACTTAAGCAGGGTGCACGACTACGCGTCTCAACACCCATGTTTTTTCATGTGTTCCGGACCCAATAGCCTTTGGGGATCCAAAATGGCAATGGCCCCGGGTGGTCTCCGCCATAGAGGTGTTTTCCTGCCCAGCCCAGCCATACTTGAGGGACCCTTTAGCACAGCCGGATTGAAGGTAGGAGGGTTTTAACAAATTTTGTTGTATGATAAAATTATGAAATCCCAGCTTTTCTCCTTATAAGCCCTTTCAGCTGCGAAACCATTTTTTTTGGGGGAATGAGCAGCAATTTAAAAAGCTAAGATGGGCCAGGATGTGACCACTTGTTTTTTGTTTCCCAAAGTGACCCCACTATTTTCCCCTTTCCCGAAGTTTCGTTTTTTCTGGAATTTACTGAGTTTTGGGTGATCAATCCCAAGGCTTTCCCCAGAGACAAGTGGCCCCAAAAAAATGTACTTAACGCTGCCTAAATATGGACATACATCCCTTCCCCTCTCCCCTATTGCGCCCGTTTGTTTTTTATTAAAATATACAAATA